>JARFOD010097168.1:0-16998 GCA_031763545.1 Mopalia muscosa
CGAGAAGGTTTTGGTTTTAATGACGATGGGTAATGTACATTTTGAGTGGACACAAATTTATAAAAATTGTGGCAATTTTAGGGGAAATATGGTTAAACTACACCTATTTGTTGGAGCCAATCTCATTTTTGTAAAAAAAAAAAAAAAACAAATAACAAAAATTGTTAACCAGATGCAAACAAATCTAGCCTTGTGACAAAAAAAAAAATGTGGAAACCAGCATTCGTTTTCCGCATCAAGCCGTTGACAAGTTCCGGAAATTGGTATATTTCTCGATTATACAGACAATTACATTGAAAACTGTTTGACCGGTTGTTTAATTGCAGAAAGGATTTTGGCTTCGGAAAATCCAAAAACCAAAACAAGTCAAGTGTCTAGCATCTGTCGAGGGACAGATTGATTGGCTTCTTTTAACTTCAGTTTAAGATACTAAAAAAAAGGTAACTGAAAAGGATTGGGAGTTTGATAATAAAAAAAAATTAAAAAATCAGACTATGGGCTTATTAACAAAGAAATATTATAAACTGTAAACAAAAAAACAAATCTCGAATCGCTGATCCATAAGTGTTAAAATGCACATGTTTTAAAACCCATTTTATCCTCACAAGAACGCCTTAGGATATCTCTGTTCAAAACTTCCATATATATTGCCAGGATTAAAGAGACAAGGTTTGTTAGAGCCGTAGTTGGGTTAAAAGTGATTTGAAAACATTTATACCAAGAATGGCAATAGTCCTGTAGCGGTACGATACGAAATTAATCGTTTGCAGACCAGGAGTCTGGGAATAAATTCAAAAACGAATGCAATTAATGACCAGCCAATTACCTTGAACCAACAATTTTACAACTGTTAGTTCAAGGTTAATAGGATTTTAAGATAAATTTAGAAACTGCCATTATTTTGTTCATTTATGACGGTTGGATAGATTGAAGTTTTATCCCCTGCTTAAAGAGTTTTTCATTTCTATGATTGGTGTATTCCAACGAAAATGGACAACAGCAAAACAAAAAGATGTATAGCGTTTATATAATGTTGGAAAGTTAATTTTCCCTCCTGTGTTTTAGTAAAGACAGCAGTACTACTCTTCAAACAAACTGCCTTTAACCACATGTCCATGTCTTTTAGAAGTAAAATGGAATTCAAGGGAGAGTTTAAATCGAATGTCAAAACTTGAGATGATAAGTCATGTATGTTTTGCACAGTATTGGGACAATCAGTGCTTACGTAATTGGAGGAACAGTCGAACATTGTTTAACAGTACAGGGGTTTCCAGTTATCACGTTACGACAACAGAGTGACGTTCCTTTAAGGTAAGGGAGGGCCAATCCACGATTTTTAACCTAGGCGAATTAACGGGTAAACGTTAATGAAACTATATGAATTGCCTTTCTCCATGGCTTAAGATATAGTTCTTTTCAAAATTTACAATTTCCTGCAAATCAACATCCCGCAATGTTAAAGCATAGACAGTCTGCCCTCCCGTGCCATAAAGTGGCAACGTCATATCACAACGGGACGTCACTCTGCTGTCGTACATTTCACAACGGGACGTCACTCTGCTGTCGTACATTTCACAACGGGACGTCACTCTGCTGTCGTAACGTCATAATTCAAAATCTCCGTATTGGTCTGTATAGGTTTGATTGCGGCACAGTGCATTGCATTTTATATAGATATATATGTACACATCTTCATATTTAGTGTTTCTTTTTGGGAGGCGACATGAAACTGTAAATTTTTCATTTATTATCTAGTTTTTCTCTAAAAGCACGTTTAAATGGCTATAGTATTAAGTCTTTAAAAATATACATTGGTGGTAAAACGACATTAACATTTAGATGGTTTTAGAGAAACAAACAAATCTCCGTCAACTAACTGTATAGTCTAAGAGGAGTTAAGCCCTGTGTGCCTTGTTTATTTAATTGGGTTTAAAATCGTATACTAAACGGGATTTCAAATAACATGACGGATTGTCCACTTCAAACTGTTCAATGCCTACTTGTGGTGGAAAACCAGGGGGTGGGGGATGGTCTCGTACAGCCTATCTCCTGGATTGCCAGCGCATCGTGCGAGTCAATCATATATAATGCTGTATAATAATAATAATAATAATGTAGTAGACGTCATAGTTGGACTATTCGTTACTAGAGGTTGGTCGATTGCATAGACAAGACCCAGGCAGGAGTTGGAAAAAAATACAGTGCATATTTGGGCTTTATTTCCCAGAACAGCTGAACAGCGAATTGTTCGTATGTAGAAGAGTCTTTGAATTAAAAGTATCACGTTAATTGGTAACGATATTGTCTTAAATTAACATGGTCTATTAACATTTGGTCTAATATATTCGAGAGAAGCCCACCATGATAAACATCCAAGGGATTTAATTTTGTTCAATCATCTAAGTCTTCAAGCTCGTATTTAAAGCTGGATAAAATAGGAAAATATTCATTTCAGAAAGAGAAAGTTCAGAAGCCACAAATGGAGTGAACTGCCTATAGCCTTAAGTATGCGAATATTACTTACCACATAACAAGAAGAGGAAGTTGAATCCAATGAAGACTGGATCCGGAAGTAAAGGGAAAATGCTAACGAAAAATAAACAAACTTCCAGTCGGTCAAATAAATAACAAACACTACATATTGACCCACCAACAACATTGCAATTATAACTCTGACCGATGCTAACGTTTGTGTTTTGGATTTATATGAAAATGTTAAAAGCCAACCGATTAGCATATCAGTCGCCCATCATTTTCGGACAGTTTGCATAACAATTAAAAGCCAACTAACAATTAGGCCAACATATTCTATGTGTAAAGAAATCCTCTAAACATGTTGTGACAATCGTATCGGAGATAAATCAAATTCAACGTTTAAGTTCACTCGTGTTGGTGTCATTTTACATGCAGGTTGTCTGGGATTGTTAAGTATGTATCAGTTTAAAAATAGTGTGGAATTAGTCAGTAGTTAATAGTAGACACATACACAGCATGATTATGTATGCATACACTCTATGGTGCTGTTTTATTAGTTGGCATCCCTTTGCCAGAGTGATTAATTTGAGGAAATGTATATGTTTCGAAACTACAAATAATAACTTTTACACCTATTGCAAATTGAAATACTGTTGTCAGAATAACACACGGTGCATTTCTGGAACTCAGAATGTAATTATTAAACAGTCAATAAATTTTAAAGCATACATATAGATACTTATATATCATATGTTATTAAATTTTGAAGAGATCGAGTCCAGTGTACTTTTTATCTCCCCATCTTAAAATACCAAGTGCACATTTCAGAAAACATTTTTTAAATTGCAATGACGACCTTTACAGAAATTTGGCACCCATTTCAGATCAGTTGTGCTCTTTAAAACGTTACAAATTAAGACAAAAAAAATCAAAAGATGATTAGCCGCTAACACCAGATTAAATGGCTAATACCAGTTATAAATAGACCATCAACATGGCGTGACGTCATCTAATAGCGGATTAAATTCAATAACACCGTGGGACATACCATTTTTTATAAACGCACTGAGAATCCGATATATATTGCGGCCTAATGTACATACACATCAGTCATCAGCGAAACCCGCGTCCGTGGATTGATGGTTATACACCGTGTCCACTAACGTGTAGGAGATCATATGTTGACCTCATGTATGTGAGGCTCGCGGCCGTGCCACAGTGGTAGCGAGTTCGCTTCCTAAACTGAACCTGCTTCGATTTACCGTTCTCGGGTTGGAGTCCGCCTGTCGACCGTCAGGTTTATGAGTGAGTCACATGTTGTTGCTCCGGCAAGCGCTGGGGTGGTTTTAACGAGGTTTCTTCCGGTTTTCCACGTTTATAAGACTGTGTACAGTGTGAAGTGGAAAATCAGTCGTCATATAAGTGAATACCCTTGAGTACGACGTTAAACACCCATGAAATAAACACACAAACATGTATGTGAGTCACAAGATTAGGCTCCGGCAATCGCACTGATAGTTTTTGTGAGGTTTCCCCTCTGCTTCCCACCATATATTGAAGTATGGCAGATGTTCAAATGACATTCTGAATCGCAATGTAAAAGTGACTGCAAATAAATCATTAACACCTGCTATTTATATTTAAAGTTTATACCACCCTGAGTTATTTATTTATTTATTTATTCATATAAAACTCCACAGGTACAAGACCCATTAACGGAGCTAAAAACACTATACACAACAAAGTCAAGACATACATATATATCCAAAAACAAATAGTACATAAAAAGGCATATATCAATAAATAATAACAATATAATTAAGAATCAGCGTTTTAGCTGTTATAGTTAAACATATTAAAGATGTTAGAAGCAATACAGATTAATATATTCAAGCCTGAAGGATCATCTTTATGCTCTTTTTAAAAGCGGCTTTGGAGAGGGTAAAATTAGGCTTTTCCGAGGTAAAAAGGAGCATTTCCGTATGTATTGTGTTGCCATTGTCTGTACTTATGAAAGATTTGAGTCAAGTGTCCCCCTGATCTATTGCTGTTGCCATGGTATTAAGTTATGGACGATCTCTCTGGTCCATAAACTGCTCTGTTGTAGTTGCCATGGTCTTTAGTTATGAGCGTTTTCTACTAAGTGATCTTCTGATGTATTGTTATTGACATTGTAGTTAGTTATGAACGAATTCTCTCAACTGTTTATCTGCTCTGTTATTGTTGACACTGTCTTTTCATTACAGTAAACAAATTTTTGTCAGATGATGAAACCGTTGACATCACCGAAAAACTATCCATACCTAAACAGCTGAGGATTGATACATACTCCGACGTAGAGAAAGACATCGAAAATGCTACCAAAAAGATTGAAGACACTCTTAAAGGAGAGGAGACTGACAGAGAGATTAGTGGCAAATGGGCTGATGTTATTAAAGAGCTATCGGAAGATGAGGTAAAAACGGAAATAAAACCTCTTTAGGACATAATTTAAGTTATTTTGGGATAACAATTTCTTAGTTAGAACATATACCTGTTCAGAAAATTGTGTAGGTTGAAACCTGTCCGGGAATCGAACCCACGACCGAAGACAAAAATATTATTCATAATTTAATCTAGTTTAAAGGTTTTCTCATACCAGACACATTAACAAAAGTGTGCAGAGAGAAGATTGCTCTTACAGATTGATCTAACAGTAAAGCCCGGCTTTGTGTTTAATTAATTATTTAATAAGGACTATGAAGCCTAAATTTAAAAACATGGCTTGATATTACAGGAAACGTAATAAGTAACATTCTGAATGTTTTTTTTGGCAGGTGTAGATAATTCCAAATGATACACAAAAAAATTCTCCCTATGACAGGACACATCTTGAGGAAAGCAGAACACGCATGATTTATAGGGAGGAATGGAGGATATACGTTTTTATGTAAATTTATTTATTCAAGCAGTCGCTGTAAATACGGTTGGCTCCATGAAGATAAATGTGAAAACAGCGCCTCATGACCTTACCATTATGCCAATTCTTTACTTATTTTTCCTTACAGGTTGCCACCTTGACTAAAATTGAGTTGACTGACAACGTCTGTATAAAATTCCAAAAGAGACTCGGTAAGATACATATTCACGGTCTGTCTCAAGACGCTTTCAACGCTTATGAGAAGATAACCAGCAAACTTCTAGAAAAGCAAACAGAAACCCACGACAATAAAACTAGTGATTTGATGGCCTCCATTGTACAGTGGTATTACATAGACAATGACGAGAAAGGTGCCTCTGCTAAGACTGGCTTATCTAAATTTGATCAGAAGCTTAACAAGATGGTTGAAGAAGCGTTTTCGACTGGAAAGAAAAAGAAATATCTCACAGCGGATGATGAGACCCAATACTGTTATGACTTTGACGCAATGGAGGAGTATCTCGTTGATGATCCCACTGACACTGTGAAATTAATACGCAAAGTCCTTCACTCGGAAGGTAACTAATTTACTATCATATCCATATCTATGGTAGTTTGACCATATCCAACGATAATAATGCTGTAAAGTATGATCAGTTTCAATAGTAATTAAACCAAAAGTTATTCTCCTTTTGAAAAGGATTTCCAGGCTGGGTGCAGATTCCTGTTTTGGGAGTAGATAGCTCGGTCTAAAGCAGACTCATATGCAGGGAGCATATTCTTGGGCTGGAAGTAGATTCTTGGTTTGGGATCAGATCCATGTGTTCGAGAACATGCCAGGGTTTGAAGCAGAGGCTTAGGGTATATGTATAGGTTGGGAACAGGAGCAGAAATGTAGGCTGGAGGTAGATGTTGAAATCGGTTATAAACAGATGTCTGGGTTGCAAGCAAAGGGTTGGGAGTAGATGCCTGGCTGGGAGTAGAGGCTTGGGAGTAGATGCATGGGTTATAAGCAGAAGCTTGGCAGTCGATGCCTGGGTTGGAAGGAGAGGCTTAGGTGCTTGGCAGCTATTTGCTAGGTTTGGAGCTGATACCTAGGTTGGGAACTTTGAAGCATATTCCCAGGTGGGGGTTAGATTCCTGGATTGACAGCAGATGCTTGGAAGTAGATACCTGGGTTGTAAGCTGAGGTGTGTGAACAAATACCTGGGTTGGGACCAGACTATGGGTTAGGAGAAGATGTATGGTTTAGGGTAGATGTCCGAATCGGCAGGTTACTTTGGATGGGTTAGCAGGGTAATGTTAGTGGTATTCTTCTATCCGAAAATATTGCTAATTGTCCTGGCATGGGATGCAGAGTGAGTTACAATGAAATATCTTAAGGCATTATTTTTACTCAAATTATTTGTTATTTGTTAGAAAGCAAACTTTTTAAAGAGCAAAATATTCCATCTTAAAATTGTTACATCTTATAATTAGTAATGGTATCGTCTTTTCTGTGCTATTAGCGGAAATGTCATGAATAGTGCACCAAAAGCCATATTCCTGCTTCATTATATTAACATATATATCCTTGTTTGTGAAGGTGAAAGGTTTCAATTACCAGTAACTTGGAAAACTATGGGCGGAAATAACATGGAGCTAGTCCCGTTAAACCCCAGTGATCCGGAGTATGTAGCTGTGGTTACAAATTTACAGAGCCAGGTTACAAATATACAGGCGGTAAGTGGACTTGAAAATATAATTGTTCATATAAAGTAAAGACAAAATACATAACCCCATTTTAAAAACTATAACTTGAAACTTGCACGAGTTTTATTTTGGAATCTTATCCTGATTAAACAACAATATTTAACAAGATAAGAAAAACACTGTGAGCATTAAATTACTTCGTCGGATGTAAATGTAATCCTTACTGTTTGGAAGTATCAATCTGAAAAACCCTTCTGATCATTTATGTGCATACTGGCTTAGGTAGAGTCTACTTCAAAATACAATGAATTTTTATTTGAGTTTCATTAAAATCCGCTGTATCAGATTCGTCTGAACAAGATCTGTCATTGTGTCAGATGGGAATATATATGTTGTGTATGGAAAAAAAACTGAACAAATACAAAGACGTTGGAATACTGCAACTATTTTCAAAGGCAATAGACTAGTGTTCCAGAAAACGCTTCTCTGCCACTGCAGCATGTCACTTTTTATTTTATTTATTTCACAAACTGCAGATTGAACGTGTTCAGAATGTAAGTTTGTATGAACAATATTTGGCTTACAAAGGAAGAATGGAAAGAACGAACCCAGCAGGCAAAGCTGAGGAAAAACTGCTGTGGCATGGAACAAGTTCAGAAACCACTCCAAGTATAAACTCATATGGCTTTAATAGAAGCTACTGTGGAAAGAATGGTAAGTCCTGCATGTAAGATATAACAGATCTGTTTTTTACGTTTCTGACAATGGAATTTATGTTATTTACTGGTTGTGTATTGGGGTTCAGGTGGTTCTGTGGGGCTGTGCCAGTCAATTTGAGAAGTTTAGTGGAGGCTGTGTCAGCGGCTTTGTAACGAATTATCGACTGGGGTTGTGCTTTCACACACTAGAGAGGTTTGAATAGTGGTAGTGTAGTTTAAAGTTGTACCAGGGATTGTTAAGTTTAAATTTTGCCAGTGATGTTAAAGGATTTGGGTAGTTGGTATGCAGGAAATATGGTACATTCTACCAATGGCGTTCAGAGTTTGTCCTGGTGGGCTTGAGCCAGAGGTGTTTACTAGTTATTCTACTGGGGTTAAGCCTGTAGCATTGAGTGTTATAATGATGGCGTTAAAGTCTGAGGTGTTAAATCTGAGGTGCTAACAGACTATTGTGCTACACTCTGATAACAATATGGCTCTAATAGAGCATTTTAAGGTTTTTCAACCGTGGCTCTGGTGGTTAAATGTTCCACAACATGACAGGAGAGGGATATTGTCTGTTCAGCTAATTATATGCATATTAATTATTTTAATTAGCTTTTTAATTAAATTTGCGTTGAATACGTAACTTCAAATTGAATAGTCCGATTTTCCTAAAAGTTTGGGTAAATGTTCCACAACATGAGAGGAGAGGGATATTTTCTGTTGAGCTAATTGTATGCATATTAATTATTTTAACGAGCTTTTTTTTAAATTAAATTTGCGTTGAACACCGTTACTCCAAATTGAATAGCCCGATTTTCTTAAAAGTTCGGGTAAATGTTCCATAACTTGAGAGGAGAGGGATATTGTCTGTTCAGCTAATTGTATGCATATTAATTATTTTAACGAGCTTTTTAATTACATTTGCGTTTAACACTATAACTCCAAATTGAATAGCCCGATTTCCCTAAAATTGTGAGGAAATGTCCCAAAACATGAGAGGAGGGGGATATTATCTGGTCAGCTGATTATATGCATATTAATTACTTTAACGAGCATTTCAATTGAATTTCAGTTAAACACCATATCTCCAATTTGAATAGCCCAATTGTCCTGACATTTTGAGAAAATGACACACAACATGGGGGGAGACAGTCATTTTCAGTTTTGCTAATTACACGCATATTAATTGCTCTTAACGGGCTTTATGCATAGATATTAAATCTTTTTGCATTTTTACCTTTACGGCAAAAGGGATTATTTTAACAAGCTTTTTTATTAAATTTGCGTTGAACACCATAACTCCAAAGTGAATAGCCCGATTTTCTTAAAATTTTGAGTAAATGTCACACAACATGAGAGGAGAGGGATATTATTTGTTCAGCAAATTATATGCATATTAATTACTTTAACGAGCTTTTCAATTAAATCTGCACACCTTAACTCTTAATTGAATAGCTCATTTGTCCTAAAATTTAATTCAAAAGTCACACAACATAAGAGGGGAGGGATATTATCTGTTCACCTCATTATGTGCATATTAATAACTTTTACAAGGTTTTCGATTCAATTTGCATTAAACACCAGAAGTCCAAATTGAATAGCCCGATTGTCCTGACATTTTGGGCAAATGTCACACAACATGGGGGGAGACGGTCCATTATCAGTTCAGATAATTACATGCATATTAATTACACTAACGCGCCTTATGCATAGATATTGAATCATTTTGCATTTTTACCCTTACGGCAAAAGGAATGCATTCCCTTTCATTGGCGGAACAGACGAGCTCTTTGGTGCCTTGCTGCCAAGTATTTTGGTTCTCTATGGAACCCTCACTGCAACTGTTCCAAGTATTTCTCCCTTTCTTCTAGTATCAAAGAGTCGTTTTTGTTCTAATGGTTCCATTCAGACGTATTTTTCTAAAGAACACTCTATAAGAACCCTTATTTCTAAGTGTAGGGTTAAACAAGTGGAGTTGATAGGCTGTCATGGTGAGGTGTGGTATAGGAAGGTTGTTGTGGTGGGGTTGAATCACATGTGATAACAGCATATGCTGTAATTTTAATAACATTAATGTGTGTTGTTTTTAATTGTTCCCCTCGGATTGTAGCATTGTTTCTTCTGATTTTAATTAAAATCATCGATTTCATACTTTTTAAAGTTTACATGAAAGGCAAACAGCTAAACAAAACGTTACTTCTCTCTACAGCCACAATGTATGGTAATGGTGTGTACTTTGCTGTTGATGCCAATTATTCCGCCAGCCATACATATTCGACACCTGATATGTCCGGAAACAAACGTATGTACCAGTCCAAAGTGTTAGTTGGAGAGTACAAAACTGGCACAAGAGGTATGATTGCTCCTCCAGCCAAGAGCGGACATATCCTTTTCGACTCGGTTGTAGATAATCCGCAGAACCCAAGCATTTTTGTTATTTTCCAGGATGCTCAAGCTTACCCTGAATATTTGATCACATTTAGGTAGATACTGTATACGTCTGTCACTTGAAATTGGAACTCGTGCTTGCGAAATGATCATAACACTTGATCGCTTGCTTGTTTATGTCGTAACATTTTACGACTAGCTTGTGAATATCCCAACACCGAACAACTTGCTTGTAAATATCACAAAACTGGACAACATGCTTGTGAATATCCTAACACTGGACAAGTTACTTGTTTATAACCCAACACTGGACAATTTGCTTGTGAAAATCCTAAAACTGGACAACTTGCGTGTGAATATCCTAACACTGGACAACGTTCAGGTGAATATCTCAACACTGGACAACCTAACTGTTAATATCCCAACACTGGATAATGTGCTTGTGAATATCCCAACACTGGACAACTGTATAAAGTATGAAGGAATATTTCCCAAAAAGAACCTGCAACAACACCAGCGGTGTAATTTGTCTTCGAGGCAAGGGTTATTTAGAAAAAAATCCGGATATCCTACACAGGTTAAGGAAAATTATCAAGTGTGTAGAATTGTTTATATATTAATTGTTTATTTAATTTTACAGCTTAAAACATGTTTGCTTTCATTAGTGAGAGGTTATAGCTTTAATACAATGTAAACGTTTTTGTTTTCCTCTTTGTTTTATAATACCGTTTATAAAGTCCAGATACACTAGTTGGTTTACAACAATATGTAACGATTGACTGATTTCTTTCTCATGTTTTTCTACTGAGTTATTTCGGTAAATTCAGCATTTTGTATTCAAGTGAATTTTATCTATATGCATAGACTTTTTTATGTACCTGCATCTAAAAAATACATGATACATTTGTCAGAAGAAAAAAGTAGTTCTTGCTTAAAGTTAGATAGTTTGTCATCTGGTTGTATCGAAAGATTATCACTATATTAGAGGTGGAAAAATTTATGAAATTTGATAAAGACATTCATAGCCGCATTAGCAATTTTATATTTATACCACATTTATAACTGGGCCAATTTTAACTTTGTATCCACAATTTGAATGTTTGTAACATACCTAATCATTCTAAATGATGTACCACAATGATTACTGCATGTAATTGATTCAACCATTTACATCACATATTCGAGGTGGGCGTGTGATACATGTTTAGGCTTGGTTTGATAAAGGGGATTCCCCAGCATTCCACTTTCTGAGAATGATTCGCTTTTGACTGAGTGGAAAGCTGTGTACAGTTTAGCTTGGCACAGCTATGGCGCCACTTATATCTTAATATACCGCCTTAGTTTAATGCCAAATTGTGCATAATTATTTACTTATTTGAACCTTGTTTGAATTTGAAATAATGTTGTACAACAGTTATAACACTACAATATATTAGTATATTTCTAACTTTGCTTCATAATGTCTATGTCATTTCGTGTTGTCGGTTTCCTTTCAGTTGAGCACCCTGCTATAGTAGTAGGACTTGAATGTTACTCGGCCGTTCGTCCTTTCGTCCGTCCGTCCAAATGTTAGTAAACATGCTATTATAGCTTGATTAAAAATTAATCGATTAACTTCAAACTTGTCATGTAGATTCATCCTGTTAAGAAGAAAAATTCCGTGCAACAAAATGGCCGTTATAAAATAATTAAAGAGTATGCATACCTATGTCATGTGAACACGATAGGTTGGATTAAATAACCTTGAGTTGTGGGAATAATTTGCTTCTTAGCAAAATTGTGTACAGTGTGCATGGTGGTTGGCGATAACTAAAGATCCAATTAACTGTCCTGTCCATTAGGGCCTTCTATTATAAATTGTTCCATGTGTGTCACACTGCCCCTGACAACTTTTATATGATATAAATTAGTTCAAAGAGTGGATAGAAGTTCTTTATGTTATAGCCATAAGGAGCTTTATGTCGTATTTCTGCTTTCTTTTTTTTTTTTTACGTTTCAGCTTTGCTTAAATTTGATACTTACTGCAAATCAAAACACATTCCTGTTAGATAGGTTCTATGTAGGTTTGATCCTGGAAACAAATAAAGCATTTTTCAGCTATAAATCGTAGTGTTATTTCCATTATAGATTATATATTTTCCCAGATTCAGTGTCCCGCTGCAGGCTGTTTATATACTTCAGACATTTTTTCATGTTATTAGAGCGACCGTGGCTCAGTGGTAGCGAGTGGGCTTCCTGAACCGAATATGCTTCGATTTACTGTTCA
Source organism: Mopalia muscosa (assembly GCA_031763545.1). Classification (NCBI taxonomy): domain Eukaryota; kingdom Metazoa; phylum Mollusca; class Polyplacophora; order Chitonida; family Mopaliidae; genus Mopalia; species Mopalia muscosa. The sequence goes on from JARFOD010097168.1 coordinate 12,425, forward strand.
CTGGTTCTAGTCCGCCTTTCGCCGATCAGTTATATGAGCGAGTCACATGTTGTGGCTCCGGCAATCGCGGGGGTGGTTTTTATGAATTTCCTCCCGGTTTTCCACCGTATTAAGGCAATGTACAGTGTTAAGTGGACAATCCGTCGCCATATAAGTTAAATACCCTTGAGTACGACGTTAGACACCAATCAAACTAACAAACATATTATTAAAGCTATCGGTCTGAATTGGTTAACGACGAGCTGGCAGTGTAATCACACGCTCAACCAATGAAACCAGCAGTTTAAGTCACATGATCTATAGATTAAAATGGCGGATAACGTTTTTGGTAATAAATTCGAAGACTTGCCTGGCAATGCTGTTGGTGTCGCTCCTTCTCCGTCCCGCGAGAAAGCAACAACGGATGGTTGAGTGCCGACACAGCCATGTGACTTGAACTTCTGTCAACTATCCTCAACTAGACCCAACTGACTGGTTGAGTTGAGTCAAGTCTTGTTGCTTTGGTGTGACTTTGGCTTAAAACCACTGGTAGCTGACCTTTTGAGAAATGCCAACCTATTCATGACTGCAAGTGACTTACACTCCTGTGTATCTTTTGTCCGTACAGATGGACCCAATGTGTTTCTCGAAAACTAACAGGCCTATCTTGATGAAAATTGATATTCATATTCTCCATCAACTGTAGTTGTGCCTTTTGCTGTTATGGAAACACCGTATTTTTTTTACTTTATCGAAACAAATTTGAACTAAGTCATAAGTAAAAGTGAATGCCGTTTACCTAATAGAACGATCATTTCTGTGTCTCAGAAAGTGAAGATTAACAGTATTTTCGTTGTTTTGGGATAACACTTTCTTAGTTTGAACAGATTCTAGTTCAGAAATTTTTGCAGATTGAAACCCGACCGGAAATCGAACTCACCGCCCTCGGACTTAGGCTAGGTTAGATTGTTTAAGTTAGATTTTCATTGAGATCAAACTATCTAATTTCAGGTCTGAGAAGATCGATGTATAGACTTGGTCTGAAAACCGTTTAGATCAAATAGATAAAATGACAAGTCCAGTCACATGAATTGCCATGTTTTTCGTATTCGAAAAGTCAAACTTCTGCTCTCCCAGTCACGATTATTTACAGCGTCTAGATGGTCAGCAAACTGATAGAAACAGTACAAATAAACTGATCTGGTGTAAAAAGCCTTTGAGATAAGCAAAATCGCCACCTGGAAACCTTTTATTTGGTTAAATATGCAATAGGCAAAATATGACATGAAAACTGACATCATTTGTCATATTCAACCATATAAGACCATACAAGAGAACCAAAAGTCCAAACAACTCGACATTAAGATGTATTTGGAAACTTGTCTCTTAAGAGTTTATCTAAAACATAAGATGATTTGTCGAGTTTAATTAACTAACATGTGCCAGTGTGATTTATTTTTGTCCACCACTACTATAGTAGGGGGGGGGGAGAAATGCTACTCGGTGTCCGTCCTTCTGTCCGTCCGTCACAAAAGTTTGTGAACACGCTAGCTTGAAAACAAATTCACCGATTAACTTCAAACTTGGAATGTAGCTTCTTCCTTTTAAGACGTCGGATGTTATTGCATTTCACCAAATTCCGATAAACTCAATGGCTGTTATTACATAATTTTAACGTATTCATGTCTGTAGGTGCCGTGAACATGATAAGTAGAGAATAAATTCACCCATTAACTTCAAACTTGGAATGTAGCTTCTTCCTTTTAAGACGTCGGATGGTATTGCATTTCACAAAATTCCGCGAAACCAAATGGCCGTTATTACATAATTGAGCATATTCATGTGTGAGATGTTGTGAACACGATTTTGTGAATTCAGGGATTAATTTGAAACTTGGTATTGAAAACACCAAATTCTGTAAACAAAATGGCCACTATTACATAATTTTAGAATATTCGTGCTTGTATGTGGGTCAAATGTCACTTCGTTCTATAAAACAAGTAAAAGTACATACTGTATATGTTGTGAACACTATTACTCTGTAACTAATTCACGAATTAACTAGGAACTTGAAATATATGTAGTCATTGCATATTTTTTTTTAATATATTTCAAACTTGGAAAATAGTTTCCTCCAGTTAAGAAGCCTATGGGATTATATTTCATTTAATTCCGCAATCCAAAAGGGCCGTCACTCAAATTCAGATATTTACTTCAAACTTGGTTATTTCTGTCAATACCATAGATGTACTGTATTTCACTAGGTATCGCAACAAATATTGCCAACTTTGCATATGTCATCAAAATGGTGATACAAAATTGTTTTATGAAAGAAAAAAATAATAGTTCTCAAAAAAACCTCTAGTGGTGGACCTGCTAGCTATACTCAGCTTGTTAGAAATATTGTTTTTATACATGTATTGCGAAAAAAAAGCTTCTCAGACGAACAACATCGCCACATATATCGAGCTCAAAATTGGATATTTTCCAAAATATATAATAAGCAAATAAAAAGAGTTTAAAAAATGATATAAAAACTCGTTGTTAACCATATTAGTTATATATCGACCAGAACGCGCATGTAACTGACTAGAGCTCGAGAGCATCCGAGGCCCAGCCGGCGCCTGAACCCTCGCTCCATTGTGCTGGAATAGTGTACCCCCCTCCCCCTTTTCTTTGGATTGTCTGAATTTAACAAACCCACTGAAGACTAGGATAGGATATTACCACAATGAAATGGCATGGACAGAAAACGAATCCTTTGCATAGACAATGGATTATTTCCTAATAACCCCCCCCCCCCTACTCCCGCAATTGACAGAGGAGTGAGGGCGACTTATGACCACAAGGGAGATTAGGACTCCCCGAAGGGGGATTAGCCTATCTCAGCGGTGATCCGTTAATCGGGGTGAGCGGATTATCATCAGTGAACACTTTTCATTTTGACATAATCAATTAAATACATGTCTGTTGAATAAAACATTCTAACATGAACACTTTTCATAACCAACTGAACGCTTTTCTGTCAACTGTCAACTCCAAACTCTCGAATTACAGTTACAACTGATAAATGTCCACTCGACTAGATCTATATATAAGGTAACTTTTCCCAAAACATTGTCATTCTTGTCCCGTTATTTAAATCGATGATGTTTCCCTGGAAGCCATGGTGGAATCACCTGACAGTGCATTTTCATTTTAAGACTACATCGTGGAAACTTGGTTTGAGGGTGCATTTCCACCGATTATCTCGAGCCATCACAATACAGATGGTCAGAGAACGACAAATCCCCTCGAAGGCTGGCACAACAAATTAAAGCGTATGTCAAAGAAGTCACATCCGAACATTTAGGAATACATAGATACAATAAAATCTTAACAAGCAGGGTTAAAATGCTACAATTGCAGGGCAGGGCAGAGCCACCTAATAAGAACAGAAAATATGGGAGAGTGGAACATCAGCTCGTCGACATGAAACAAAGACTTGATGCGGGAGAATACTCCCTTATGAACTTTGAAGATATATGTTTTAATTTGCTTACTTAAATATTCGTTTAAATATTCGCCTTCCCACTTCCCCGTCATTCGGAAAGTCTGGGAACCCCCATGGAACTGTTGCTGGGTAGGGTCCGTAAAACATCTCTTGTACTCACAGGCTACATGTGACTGTGGTGATCGAGGTGGGTGTCGGTCTTGTAATATGGACTTCAACAGGGGCTCTCTCTGATGATATCTCTGAGGGAGTAGCTCCCTTGGCGGCTCGCCCCGCAGAATGTCCCATGGCGTGCCCACAGCGTGCCTAGGTGGGGTGTTGTTTTGGGGGGCTGGTGAGCTCACTCCTACGGGCTCTCTGCTTCTTACCACTGGGGATCCCACTGGGGATGAGGCCTCGATCGGGCTGGTGAGGTCCTGAATGGAGGGGAACGAGGAGGCGTCAGGACTCTGGCGGCTGTGGCGTGGTGGTGTCTGCCAGACCGATCAGGTGAAACAGGGATGCTCGGGGTTCCACCATGTTATGTTGGGGATCCAATCTCTCGGGATATTCATTGCTTTGAACGCCGGGCCAATAACTCAAGTACTTAGGCCGCGCCATGCTATCGATCTCGCAGGGCGTCGTTGATGAGATCCACCATGTGTGTTTCGGGACCGTCGATCAAAAGCCCCAGCCAGTCGTGGGATTCGTCTTAATGCGTTATAACAAAGCGTGCTTTTTTTTACGAAGAAGGACACCATCGAACACCGCTTGGGGTTAATCCCACGTCCGTGTCGCTGTTGATGGTGGCTGTGTTGGTGGACGGATAGATCGTAACGGTGCCCATGGAGTTCATGCTAGTGAGGGTGTCTCTACCGTCATCCCACGGAGTCGCTGGTGAAAGGTTAAAAAACGCTAGAACATCTGATGGTACAGTTGAATTTCTCCGTGAGTAGTATAAGGGATGGGGGTTCTGGACCACTTTTCCTGGGGCCCTCATGAGACCCTCCCCCCAGCCCTGGGCGGCTCCCAGTGGTAGTTCCGGCTGCCTTCTTGTATATATCAAGCTGATAAGATAAGACGTACATAAGCTTTTGCCTTCTTGTATATATCAAGCAGATAG
>JARFOD010097179.1:0-11653 GCA_031763545.1 Mopalia muscosa
AGAATGTTGAATGAAATTATATTAAATTATTATCACATACACTTGATAAAGACACTAGTTACTGTGTTGAAACGTCGTGAGAAATATTAAAGAAGTTTGACATCCATAAAAATGTGTTATCACTTGTTTTGTCTTTCATGTTTAATTGCAAAAGTTGACTAGCTAATTTACTCAGTGATATAACTTGATAGATTTAAAAACTTCGAAACTACCCGTGATCGAAACTGCCGCCATCGTTTTTTTTAAGGCCAAATTTGGGTAATATTTGTTTTGGCATTCTTTTGAGAGAAAATAGCATTGTATGTTTTTTACATCACATATCAATGTATTTTAATTCTAAATGCTGATTAAAAATAATGTGTCGGCGCACTATTTGTTGTATCAGAGTTGGTTCTAAATAATAAAGATAAAACAACAGTTTCCTGTTCCAAAATCGAAATAACGAATTACAAAAATAAACCTCTGCCAGGAGGCCACCACCAACGTTTATTATTTAATAACAATGTGCAAGAGGAGATATCAATTATATAAAAAAAAACGTCGGCCTTTAAGCGTTGTACTCCATATTTATTCTCAGCATATAATAAAAAGGTTAGCATTATTATATCCAATTCCAATCCATTTATATTTATTGATTGTTTTTTTGATTTATTGATGTATATTTCATTTATCTATACCAATATTTCGTTTATGGACATAATGGGCATAATAAATGAAGACGAAAACTGTGCACCGGTTAATTAACTTAAATTAGTTTCTTCCTTGAAGCTGTGTAGAAATAATCACAGAGGGCCCATCATGTCCAATGCACAATTTTTTCAATAAAATTTGAATAAATACGAATTCCATCAATACAAGTTAACTTCCATCATGCATTACGTATATCTGTGTATATCAATCACTGAAAAACTACTACATGTATATCTTTGCAAATGTATTGTATTAATGTGTCGAATCGTAACAGTCTTTAACCAATGAATGCCCTGTAAAGATGCTTATAATATTACGTCCGAACGATATTAGAAATAACCGTCTTATCTGTATTCAAATGTATGTTTTGTTATTATTTATTTACACCAAAGTTTCTAAACCGGTTTAAAATGTATTGTATTATTTCTTCAATGCAATTTGTACAATTAACCACACCATAATAGATGAAAATTGCCAATACTATATGTTGTTATTCATGCCAGTTGTTGTATCGTTCTTTGCTAAAGATAAATAAATAAATGAGACATATTCTGTGAAAAATGAGTATTTTGTTCTTTATGTAAGTACTTGCTGCTGTGCTTACATTATCAGCCGACGAAATGATATTTCCGGTTGAGCTTTATAGCAAATAAATGGAGAGGGTTCTTCAGATGCTAAGGCTGGGAAATCCCCTAGCGAGCAGCAATCTGTTACTATTTATAGATATGTCAGCCTGAAGCGCTTAATTGAAATAAAGTTCAAAACACAAGGTTAATAAAAGTTTTGTAAAACTGTGCTAAAATTACAGCTAAAAGGGCCGATTTTAGATATAAGTTGGCTATCAATTACCCTGTGCACTTTTTGGACTCAAATTTAATTCAAAAATATTTACATAGAAAGAAAGAAATTAGTATCAGAGAAAACATTATCGGATATTCGTGAATGGCAAGTGGCCTGGTAAGAATATTTCAACTAGATCTTGTTTGACTAAAAAATCTGCGATAGCAGGAACAAATAAAATCAATATTATACAATTGTGCATCTTGTCACTATCTATTGTAGTGTAAACTGGTTGATTGTCTTGGACTACACATTTTCTGCTGTTGTCCAGCAAGCATACGTGTGTTCAAATACGTGTTTTTACAGATAAAATGTTATTTTACGGAATGGTCAACAAACTAATCTTTAAGTTATTAAATTCCCGTACTAACCAGACCCTAGCCTATTGTTAAAGAGCTATAGTTGATGAGATCTATGCCAATAACGCTTCGAGTCCTGACGGTCTATCACGTGAGGTCTATCACGTGGACACCATAAATTCGAATTATCTGAACTGTCATTTCATTTTTCCCATGCTATGTTCCGCTTTTAGTGTCTGGCGAAACAGCTCACTGATGTAAAAATCATCCGTATGTTAACAACAAAATCCGGAGATATTACTCAAACTGACAATTAAAGAGTAATAGCGCTGGCAACTTACACACCAAAAATGGTTCATACTCCCAGCCCAGACATCCCACTGATCAGCGCATATATGTTTTGAAAGAGGTTCGTCAGTTTTACCGTAACCATGGAAGTCCTGTTTTTCTATATTTTGTGGACGTATTAAAAACATTTGACAGAGTCAATCATTTGAAATTATTAAAAAAACTTACTTGATTTCCTTGACTGTGAACTTCTTATTAACATGTAAAATTCATATATCCTAGGAACAGTGTGCAGCAATTTTGTCTAAAATGGGGCTTAGTAATACCTGATTACTTCAATATATCCAGTTGGGTTCGACAAGGGGGAATCTTATCAGCTTCTCTTGTCCCAATCCACTCACATGCTCTTGATGTAGCATTGTCCGAATCTAATAAGGGATTAGAGTATGTTTCAGTTCAGCATAATATCCTAAATAATGTTGACAAAACGCTCTGCGTGCTCATCCGATGCACCAGGTACAACCGTTTTACTTCTCCGTATGTATACTTGTGTGGTACAATGTTAGAATACGTATATAAAAGTATATTACCATTTCTTTTATCATTATAAAAACATTTGGTGTTTTTGTAAGGATGTACAGATAGTTTTAAGTATATATTTATAGAAAAAGGTATCTGCTAACAAAAATTTACATTATACTTTAGGTTTATCGCCGGAAATACGCGTTTTATACCATTTTCGTTAACTTTTAATTCTATAATCGGCAAACTCTGTAGCAGTAAATTCAATGTTGGAAATAATGCAAATTTGAAAGATCTTTTGAAATTTGAAAGTAAATTAAGGAAATGTAAATTGTACGAAAAGGATATTATGTGTGTTTTAGATGAAATATGTGTTATATAGAAGTAAAATGATAATGCAAAAATGGACAATGACAAATTGGAATCTTGTATATGTGTAAAAGTAATATTGATATATTGTGAGGTATGTAAATGACTTCAAATGTGGTAGGCCTACCAGTGGTGTGTAAAGTATTTTGTTCAAAGATTATTGTTGTAGTATTTACTGATGTGATGATTGGCGTTATTGTATTTGAGCGACTCTGAAAAATATTGAAATAGTGTGTAACGATTCATGTAAGTGTTTTAAACACAACCAATACTATTGTAATGCTAGATTCGTGTTTTCCATTAATACAATTCTTGATTTGATTTATTTTTGTACCTCTCAAGACATTTAACAAAATAAACATTTACATAATATTATGTGTTAACGCCCCTTAAATAGGCGAGAAAAAAGTCTACCAGACTTGTACTAACGTATATACATTAAACCGTGGAGAATACGTGGAGAATAAATAATCAAATCTCTTACGGAGCGCAACTATCTTAAATCGAAGAGTATATCTCTTATATATTAATATATGTAAAGTGCATATTTTTTGTTTTTGTTTTGTCGAGATCAGTTTTGGCCAGATTCTACACTAAGCTATTTTAAGTTTTAATCGGAAAATTTAACTTTCTCAGAACACCGTATTACGAAACTGTCCACCCCTTACATTTTGTGACGGGTCTTAACTGCTGAGTTATAAATTTACACGCGTTCATAAACAGCTTTATACTTAACAAATATAGTAGAGTGTACAGTAGTATATCAGGTAAGATATTGCACGCTTGATGGGAGATGCCCTTAGCTTTACAGAAGTACACAATTAACCGACAACAGGGCTTATATCATTAATTTTTAAGCGACTGATGTAGACGGAAGTCATTTGTTTATGTTTCATTGACTGGTAGGCCTACAGTGGAAGCTGCTCATTAATACTGGTCATGACATCAGATATAGAACACATATATATAGGTCAGAAGCAATGAAAAAAATAGTTTCGTCTACGATTTGTCTAAAATGTCATAAAACATATTTTTAGTCATAAAAACAGACTTCGATGGGAGAACAGAAGTATTTGGAAAATAATTTCGCCAAGACTTTATTCGTGGATGTTGCCATTTTGAGTGTCATGTGAGAAGACCTCGAATTCAGATTGGTGTAACAGCATCCATTCGCGCCACTGTAGTCGCTCGCATGGACGGTCACTTCGGCGATCATTCGCTGGCGATTAAAATCGGCCGATAATATCGAACATGTTTGATCCGAGCGACTAGTCGGCCGAGGGGCTTCGGCGATCATAATCGCTGTCGCTGGCCTGAACACACGTGGTGATGTTTTCAGGTATTGGGCCCCCGCATAAGACATAGTTGATACTGTACAACAACCTGTCATACCCACTTTTTCCCCAGTTGGGTATCACTGAGAAAAAAACTTGTTTATTTATTTGTTTAGTTTTGGTGCTTAAACAAAATGAAAACGTTCTCCCGTTCTTTGTTTCTCATCGTCTGCTTTGATTGGATTTGACCACTGGTATACCGCTTGTGTGGATGATATCGTACAAGCCCAAAGTTCTACAAAGAAATCCATTTGTTTAGAAAAAAAATGAATGGGGTGAGTGCTTTAATTTCCGGGCTGAGGATATCACCCGATAAGGCTTCGTGCTTGATGTTATTTGACCGCAGCAGCTGATCACGAAACTATCATATCTGTCTTCCGTAATTATCGTATGTGTTGCAATGTATGAAATGAAAAAACCAAGAACTTTAAAATAATAACAATATCTATATTCCGTCCGTCCACACAGTGACACAGAGCCCCGGTGCTTAGATGGGCTGGATTCTGCCGCTTTTACTCAAGCAAGTCAACCACATCGCTTATATACCTAGTCAAGGCTTTATACCTCCACAATATGAAGACTTCATGCGCCATTCAAACTAAGTGAGTAACTAGCCTCATCTTTCCCGATTAAAAGACGACATGAAATTAGCTCGCAATGGACTGTAGCCAATGGGAAATTTAAATTATTTGTTTAAGGCCATTAATTATTTCGAGTGTGCTAGATGTATCTTTATTTAAAAAAAGGGATATAACTCTAGCTGACAGGTCCACATACTTTTTTCCTGTTAACAAAACGTTCACACACTTTCAAGCTCGAAAACGAACAGTTGAGATAAATGAGATTTTAAATATTTTTCTTTCTCTGAATTCGTCGCAAATGGAACGCTAGATAAATTGTGAAAAGAATCAATTTCTTAAACGAAACCACCGTTAGGAAATATTTTGGAAATAAACCTAAGCAGCCATTAAATGAGTATTTCGAGCATGCTAGATGTGCCTTTATTTCAATAAAGGGGTATAACTCTAGCATACATGTTCACATACTTTTTTAATTGCAGTCAAACCGTTGTAGAAATAATTTTTGGAAGATGACCCCAAAAGATTAAACTTTTAAACAGGTGGGTAAATTGCGCTTTGTCTTGTTTCAGCTGCAAACCGGTTTTGTTGCGCGGTGTCGGAGACAACCGGCAACATGTTCAAGTCAATGTATACATAACAAATTGTTGGTTATAGATCGAAAACTTCCTGTTTATCTTGGAGTAACGGTTTGACTAGCAGTAATTTACTGGTTCAACTTATTTATTTATATTCTAGTTTAATTTTATACTTCAGTTGAATTGCACGTTTAAAGCTAAGGTAATATACAGTAACGATTACCAATGTAATCGCCTATCGCTATCCGTGATAAACCATAGACGTCGTTCTTGCTTTGTTCTTGTTGTTTTTCCCCCTCAAACACATGCATCCAAAATACATTCGGCTTTTATGAATTTAAACGTTTGTAACACGCAGATTTCCTGTTAACAATACATTCACAGACTTTCAAGCCCGAAAGCGAACGTTTGAGATAAATGCGAGATTTTAACTGTTTTGCTTTATATCTCTAAATTCAACGCAAATGTAACGCTATATAAATTGTAAAAAAATATAATTTCTTAGACCAAACGACTGCACCAACTATTAGGGAATAAACAGTAATGCATTAATAAACTTCAAAGTGTATCATGAATAAAGCATAATAAGCTTGTATTTAAAGTTCTAGATTTTATCTATATATAGACATGTTTTAAAAGATCAATACATATCATAAAACACTAATATAGAATTAAGGCATTTGTACAAATCAAGGGTTAGGTTTCAAACAAAATAAATTCTTATGAGCCGATTTCAATTTATTTTATTAGTGTAAGACTTACATATTTACTTTAAGGGCGTTCTACAGTCCTTGACTTTTACGGTCTAAGATTTGTTCCCGCCCAAGATTCACTTGGTCTATCCAACCTGCACGTGACCACATACACACTGATAACGGAGTCCCATCCAAACCAAATACTGTAACTCGAGGTAAAGACTTGCGAGAGCACTGATTATTTATGTGGGTCAGTGGATCGGTCGCAAGGTGTCGGTGAAAGTTTCAGAGTAGACGGACAAAAGAAGAAGTCGGTTAACGTGGTCAACTGAATCTTGGACAGGCTGCATGACTGGTAGTCTTGGTTGAAAACAAAAACGAATATTTAATACACATATTGATGTAAGTCTTGTAACTTGATAAGCCAATTGTGTATGAAAAAACTGTATTCTTGAACACAATAAATATTTTTTGTACAATGTTTTTAAGTATGTATTAGTTTTTGTTACATTCAGAAAAACATGTACTTCTTAGAATAAAATGTACGAGTCGTGAGCTTTTTCAGTTTTCGCGTGCCCTAGTGATTCTCCCTCTGGTTAAGGGAAGTTTGTTTGAAGAGTATCAGGGCTATCTTTAATTAGCATTGGAGGAAGATTAATTTTCCAACATTATCATCTTGGTTGTGTTAGCGTCGATTATTGGTGGAATACCTCGCCATCATATAATGACATACCCTTAAGCGCCGCTTAAAACATAAATAAATCAATCAATCAATAAATCAAGCCATAGTAATTTAGATATTTCGTTAATTAGCACTGGAGAAAGATTTACTTTCCAACATTATCAAAAACACTTCTCATCATGTTTGTGCTAGTGTCGAATATTATTGGAATACCTCGCTATCATCATATAATGAAATACCCTTAAGCACGTCGTAAAACAGAAATCAATCAATCAATCGAACAAGCCATAGTGGCGTAGATATGTTGAATATAAACTGGTCAGTCATTAGGCTGAGGCCGCATATCTCTATAGATGTTGTGAACGTTTAAAGTAATAACAGCCTTGCAGTTTGCATGCAGCTTAAGTTTAATATTTGTTTGTTTGTTTGATTGAGGTTAACGTGGTATTTATATGAGGACGAATTGTCCATTTCATACTGCCCCTAGCCTTATTACGCTGAAAAACTTTTAAATTTTGTTCATTTTTGAAAAAATGAAGTCTGCATGGAGCAACAATTTTGCTGAAGTCGTGTAAAGATGTCTACCTTAAAAGTTAGGATTAACACTATAGACCAACTTTACCCTCTACCTAATATGTATTTGTTTATTCACATTCACAATACATCTGCCAGTCAATCTATTAAACATAGACCTATACAATTGAGCTACAAAGACTCTAGGTTAAATGAGTCCCGAATTTAAATCAAGTGAAGACGGAGATTTTATCTCTACATACAGCACGGACATCGGGACGCTAATACATCATATTTTGGATCTAGATATTGCTCCGAATTGGTTTTTGTTTGAGTAATTCCGAAAACCTGGTTTGGCAAATATATTTTGAATAAATGAAAATTATGTGCTTATTCATTACATGTTCTTTAGTAATGTTCTGTACCAAACTGTCACACCGGTTTATTGGCTGGATGTTTACATCTTACTTGCGGTTTCACTTACAATAAAAGCACGATAGTGTATAAGGGTCATTGTTCTATATGCCAACAACTGTCTTCGTGTTTTGATTTAAATAAACTTTAAACATCTTGAAATTATGGTGCCATCGTACATGAAGGCCCAAACAGGCTTCCGTATCATGTGTACAATTCCATGACGATCACTGGCTAATGATAACTAGGTAAAGTTGAATAAAAGGGCTTAACGTACATCGGTTTCATTGAAATACTGAGTTGAACACAGTTTATCTGTTACAGAGTGTGGTGTAGAATTAGTTCTGAATCCCTTATTAACTCTACAAGCGGGGTCAGAGTGTTTAGACCTGTATATATGAAAATAATTTATATTTAGAATGTTTCGACACGAAGTAGCTGAACAAGGCTGAATAGCGCTACGCATGTACCAAAAACACTCCAGTCCTCTCCACCGCCGATTTCATCAGACTTTACAGCCGATTCATTTTATTCCAGTTAATACAAACCTCTATGGTTTAAGTAAAAGCGAAATAAACATATGCATTAGCTTACAGCAAACAAAAAATATTTAAAAACTTTTCCGTATTTAAAGGTGTATGTCAGAATTGTATATCCTTCCTCGCCTTAGAGATAGATTTACAGGAATTTAAATTTGTAATACTAAAACTCGATTTTGGAAGGAAACAGGATTTTGAAAAAGAGGTGCTTTCTTTCTAGTCAACTTCTCTAGTCAAGAGTTTTATTCCGAGCTACTCTGCATTACAACCCCTGGTGGATAATTTGCATATAATCGGAGGCGGCTTCCAAAAGATTAATTGAATGCGTGGGAACTTCTACGCAACCAATCAGATGTTGTCTTAATATAGGACTCTGCTAGTAAAAAATAACAGCGATAGTCAATAATAAAAGTGCAAAGTGTTGTCGAAAAAGGGATATGTACGGGATATGTTTTTCGTCGAAAAAAGGATATGTACGGGATATGTTTTTCGTCGAAAAAAGGATATGTTCGGGATATTCAACCGATAGTTTTGTATATTTACCCACTCTACAGACACCAACTCTCCATATATACGTCATTAGTGCTTTACAAAGTTAAACAAATTGTCAAAACTAGAGTATAACATTCAACATACATGTATATTATAGAGAAACTTGGTAATTTTACCCGATAGAGGGCGTAGCTGTTGACAGTTGTTCTATGTATTTGCTATTAATCTGCCAAAGGTTGTAATGCAGACTAGCTGGGAATAAAACTATTGGCTACTGAAGTTGCTTTTTAGTTGGCCTACCTGTGGGTTACTCCCCGCGATTCACTCGGGATGCCCTTTGTCAGTCCAAGCATTCCGTTCACGCGTATTACCCGGGCCAACTCGGGCGTGACACTTTTTCGTTTCGGTCACCGCCCCCCCCCCCCACCCCCCCCCAAATCCCAGTGCAGCTTCAGGGCAGGGGAATCACTTGATCATCATGGCAGATAGCACTTCAGAAAAGCCAACTGACAAACTGTTATTTTAATTTTATTCACGCTTGATTCACAATCCAAAAATCATCTATGAAGTTCGGAATTCAGATTAGGTATCATATAGAAAGAATACGTCGGTATGCTACTTAATCATGCTGTTCTATATTTTGTATTTTGTAGCAATCATGTATAAAACGCATTTACATTTTCAAAATGTGCTATTTATACCGATATATATATATTTATATTTTTTGAATAAACGAAGAGAGATGACCTTCATCAAATAAAATCAAATCAAACCAAACTTTACTTGATGTGGGCGGTTAACAAGGATAAACATTAACCACAAGGGGACAATAATCGCAATATCGTGAAAATACGACAATATTAAAATATACAGATTATGGCATGTATTGTAATAACAAATTTTTAATGACAATAAAATTAATACAATGAAAACAAAATAAACAGTAAATATACTATATAAATTATTAGTGTAGGTCATCAAATAGAGAGAGTATCACAGTAGCGCTTATAACAACTCTTCACACAAAGAGCAAGTACAGCCGTACCAGTCTTGTAAAAGGGCTTTCAATTCAGCTAGACAGTAAACATTTTGCCTTTCAGTAAGAAGATGGTTTCAAAGCTCGACCAGTTGGTAACCCAAGGACTTATAACCGTATACTGCTGTGTACGATAAAGCGGAATATAACAAATATGATGCTATAGTTCTCTTTTCTCTAAATTCAATTGGATAAGAGACGCATTCGTATCTAGTACAGCTCCGGCGTACAGGTGAGTGTGACTGTAGACGGACCACAAACTCGGCGAAAGCATATACTTTAACACTCTATATCAAGTACACAGCCCTGTACCTATCAAAGCGTTCTGTTGTTTTGATCGGGAGGGGTATATCCTTTCCTTCCTTATTATTCTCTCCACCCCTGCCTCGTATTTAAGTTGCTGTTAATTAACGTAGATTTTCGATCTTGACTTATACGACCTTAGTTCAGAACTGCTATGTGAAACAGGGGTTTCAAATTAACTTAACGGTCATATTTCAGTTTTAAGGATTCAGATCAAGAAGCTTAGATAGTTTTGTGGAACGGGCTCTGGTGTAGTAGTTATTGTGCGGCGCGAGCTAGTTTGTAAGTTACGTCCCCTGACACGAACTCATTTGAATATTGTCCGGGAGATACTGTTGAGTTACAGAGGCCTATAGCCAGCTGTTTGTCTTGTAACAATCAGGAAGAATAAGAACAGTTCCTATACGGTCTTAAACAATTCGGTCTATATGTAACGACGCTTCGATGTCGGTTTGTCGTTTCAAATCATGTGGCAGAAAACAAGCAATATCGCTATATGACATGAAAATCATTTATAAATTTTCGCGATCAGAAAACCTATAAAATAGGCCAATATATCCCAAAGGCCGATATGTTGTGATATTTATTGGAGGATGTCCACATTTTGCAGCGTTATAAATAGTTCCGGACCGATTGGAGACATTTTCAAACCCAACTTATACTTTATTTAACTGTTATACACTTCAAAATAGGATTTTTTTAGTTTGGAAAGCACTTAATGTTAGTCTTCCTCTTTCTGCATATACAATTTCAATAAACAATTCCTTTTAATATTGATTATGAAATAATTTATTGCCACTGCTTTATAATTGGCCCAAGGTATTTTTTATAAAATGACCTTTGTCCATATTGAGTTTATATCTAAAGGAATTTATACTGAAAAATTAATAAGCTTATAAAATGTATTTCTAAAATATTCTTAACATATTCACTCTTTCAATATAGATATATGCGTCATTAAGAAACTACAGTTAAATAATTTAAGTGCCGAGTAACTGACTTCAAAGCACTTGCATCCGGTAGATTGTGACACGCGAATGAATAACTGGTTTAAATAAGGTACTGGCTTAATCACTCACTTGTAACATCTAACATCAACATCTGTATGATAAGCTATGCATACCACCAAAGAATGCCACCTAACTCCTCAACGCATAAAGTAAAAGACAAGTTTGATATTTACTATTACACAAAAAAAGTTTAGAAAAAGTGACTTAGATTACTAACATCCACTGGAGGTATATACATTGCATTGCTAGTCGACTGGCCAATATTTGGGACTGTTTATGAAAGACTTGTTCACAAACAAATGTACTATAGTTTATGGAAGAAGTCGAATACAAGTCCAATTGTATGTGGTTGTTTTTTCTTGTTTGATTGAGGTTTAACGTCGTACTCAGGGAAATTTCACTTACATGACGACGACTGTCCACTTCACACAGCCTAACTACGGTCGAACGGGGGGGGGGGGGGGGGGGGCC
>JARFOD010097190.1:0-16993 GCA_031763545.1 Mopalia muscosa
ATAAAAAATAGTCTGTTGTCTGGTTGAATTTGTTCTGGGCCTGGAAATTTGCTTTTGGTGGAGTATTTGGTATTGATGTGAAGTAATTGAGTTGGGGTTTCTGGTCAGTGTAATATTATAGCCTAAATAGGTCACATTTGGTGTATTTAACACCATTTGATGGATGGGTGAATGGCCTGTTGTTTACATACTGAAGGTAGCTTGAAAGCCCCTATAACACTCCAGGGCTTGTAACTCAAACATTTCATTTCTCATGCCCTGTCAAGATTTAATGTGGAACTCCAAAAGGACCGATTAAGGTATTTGCTAGGCGGTTTCGCCCTAGGAAAGTTTGGGAGGGAGCTGTTGGGCCAAACATTAACATTACGGATTATGGCAAATTAATAGTGGTCTTGCGCCATTTGTAATGGTGAATCGGTTAAATGAAGTAGCTAAACGTAATATATTGGGGCTACGGGTAGTCCCCCCGGAATTTAATAGAATACATTCACATTTTCGAAAGAGCCGATAAGTGATTAGTTGATAGTTAATATTGCCAGTGACCCGGTTCTGGTGAGTCTCGTGGACTACTGACACTTTAAATAGGTTATTATACCTTCTGGGAATGCCGATAACCCAGCTTTAAGAAACTGTACTGGTACAAAGCAAAGTAAATATATTTCTAATCAGACAAAGAACAGCGTTTTACCTAAACCAATATTGTCCCATCTTTTAAGGAAGAGAGATTGATGTTGGCATTTAGATGTCTCTTATAAAAGGACGGCCGTGACGGGTCGTCCATAGTTAGTTTGATAAATACATTTTGATCTTACAATTATTTATTGGTATTTAACGCCGTGTTTGATTCATTTATATGATTGTGGTGTATTTCGTTTGAGCTAACAGCAACATACGCTCCATAGCCATACCAGGAAATTTTATATGTAAACATGCTCTGTTAGAAATTAAGTGTTTCTCGACGGCTGAAGGCATTTATAATACTTCAAATAAACATTACTTTATCCAGACGTCCGAGGGAAATTGTCAGTCAATTAAAACAGTAATGTTGAAAAAAAAAACAAAGAGAGAAAGGCAGAGAGACATATTCAACGAGTACATAATTTGCACCAGTCATAAACAATATTTCGACTGTATATATTCTCATTCAATTTATGAGTTGTCCGTGCTTGGATCACAATTATACTAAAGCATGAACAACACGACATAGTTAATATTTGACAAAGTCAATAAACGTAAATGACTGTTGAGGGTCAACGCGTTTATTTTATTGTGTCAGGATAGTTCTATGTGCTTGTATAGGTCATTAGGTGGCTAGGCTGACATAGACAGAATGATCATTTCAATCCAATGTCAATTCAATTAAACTGTCAATAGCCTGACCTTTCGACTATCAAAAGATTCCAGATTATATCTCGTCGAAACATTGTCCGATTCCATAAGCTTCAAATATCATTCCATTAAGAAAGTATAGGTGTGTCCGCAGTTAGAAATGATATAGGTGTATGGTATTATGACGTTAGTATACGACTACGGCAATCTTTGTAATGCTTCAGACACAAGCTGTTATTTGCTCTATATAAACGTCGTGGTGTGTCTAAGTAACCGCGCATAACACACTCATAGAAATAACACCATTTTTTAATTACACACCGTGTCAATGTAAATCAATATAAGATAGTTAAAAAAGGAGTCAATTAGGTACAATAAATTAAAAGAATGGGTGCATGGCGATCCAACAGTTACAATTGAGATATTGTTGTGTTTATCGACTGTCGCTTGATGGCTTTTCCAAAACAATTTTCACATTGTTGCAAAACGAAACATTGCATTATTATACATTCTTGTGATGTATAACGATCGCAATTATTAAATGGTGTTATTTCTATGATTGTGTTATGCACGGTTTGCTTTGTGGCTGAGCCTCGATTTGGGAGGTACTTTTTCAGATAGGGCATTACTTCCTAGCTTACTTTGATTAGATTTCAAGTTTGAGCACTTACCAATAGTGACAGTTGCTGATGTCTCAGATAAGATAGTCCCCATTGATGACCGCACCCAAGCCGTGTAAGTCTGCCCAGGAGATACAGTTAAGTCTTGCTGGTACTGTTTACCATCTACCCCAGCTTCTGAGAGTATTTCAGAGCTGGTATAACCACTTTCAGCTCGGGCTTCCACTTTAAAACTGTCAGCAGCGCCACCAGCGTGAGACCATGTAACAGTTATCACACCGTAAGAGGGATTGGTAACAGACACTGATGTGGGTACGGAGGGTTCTGTAGAGACCGTATTAAAGAACAATCAAATTGGTGGAGGTTATCATTATGCTAGAAATAGCCGAATTATAGACTGCAAAATCAAAATAGTTCTAACCGAAAGACAACGCCAATCGTACATACACGTGTTAATTCCACACTTGCCTAAAACAGCTCATCTCTACATTTTGAACTAATTTATCTGGAATTGAATCGACTGTGTTTATTCATCGATCTTCTTGGTAAGAGCATAATGCCTAAAGGTACACGAGTACCCACCATTCCAAGACGATCAGTGATTACATGTAGGCCGGCAAATTAAACACTCATATGTACAGTACATACATATTGTCATAAACGTTTTTTTGCACAACCTTTTAAAGGTGTTCTGCCCTCTGGTTAAGGGCAGTTTGTTTGAAGAGTAGCAATCCTGTCTTTATTTAGCACTGGAGGAAAATCAACTTTTAAATATAATGAAAACACTTGACATCTTGGCTGTGCTAGTGGCAATTATTGTTGGAGTACACCGCCGTTGTATAAGTGAAATACCATTAAAACACCGATCAATCAATCAATCAATCCATTATTTTAAAGGTGTTTCTAATTACTTATAAACAGCTTACGTGAATCGAAAGGTATCTTGTCTGATTCAGTTGATTCGATTGTCTTTCTGACAGCTTTTATCCAAATTTCATAAGAAGTACCTACTGCGGTTTTAAGGACACCAGAATAGGTGGCGTTTGCTTCACCAGTACTAACTACTTCAACAAGCGTGGTATCTGGGTTGGAGTAAATAACATATTTATCTGTAGTTCCTTCCCCTGCTGTCCACGACACTGAAGCATCCCCCAACTCCGTACCTGCTGTAACACTGACCGCTATAGGGGCTGCAGGAGCTGAAACGCAAACACATAATTAATAATTGGCCGCAGTTGTGCGCAATCAAATAAGATTACTGCTGAAAATTTAGATTACTTTCTGCAGATTTCCTTATAGACCGAGTTATATTAAACATGTGCTTGATTTTTGTAGCTTTTATAAAGTGAATGTTAACAGTTTTTTCGTTATTTTAGGGAAACACTATCTTAGTTTGAATAGTGTGATGCTCGGACAGCCTCACTCTTAGAGTCGTGGCATCGAATCTCGTACGGGTTTATACAAACTAGGAAAGCTTAACTTAAAAAAAAAAAAATAACGAAAATGCTGTTAAACATGTGATGTTTAAGTTATTGCAGTACAGCAGAAACGCAGCTCGATTTACTGTTTGTTTGATTGGTGTTTAAAGCCACACAGGATTATTTCACTCATATTACGTCACAACAGCCTAAAAATTGAAGAAATCCACCATCGACGCCACTGGCAAGCAACAAAGAACAGACAGGACAACCACAAGACGTAATACAAACATATACTAAAACATATTGACTTCGTGGCGTATCTTTGCTTTGAAAGCATCAAGAGAACATGAAGCTCCCCAACAATCGAGTTTTGTGGAATTATTAATAATTCACACAATTATATATAAAAAAAATGCACAATTTATAATCTGTAATGGAGTAACCAAAACTGTTCCAGTTCAGTTCTGTATTTTAAACAATGTTCATCGTATTTTTCTCTAACTTACTTTAAAAAAATCATCATATCTTGGTAATTTTGAACCCAATATGATCACTACCTGATATAAATATGCTCTGACGTGTGCTGCTATGAGGTATAGAAATCAAAACCAAATCAAATACCTATTGGCGTTCAATGGCGTTAGTTGCAAGTTTTGTGGAGCAGCTCTGTGGTTAGATATCTGGATAAAACAATTGAAGCCTTTTAATCTATGATTGTTTCAGATAAAAATGCAACGATTCAGTGATCAGAATCTAGCTTAGATCTAATTGAATCAGATTGCTTCGGATGTACCTGTCTCTGTTGATATGGCTTCAGTTCGTGCTGACGTAACTCCATTAGATTGGCTCAGTATTGACACTGTGTAGGTATGACCAGGCTTACTATCTTTGTAAGACACAAACAGCGGTTGATCTGCTGCAAGTGACACGTTTACCTCTGTCTCCGCAACGGAGTCCGCAATAGTAATAACATATGTATCAGTCAAACCCTCCCCTTTAGTCCAGCTTATGTTTAGGGTACTTTGGCCGTTCAGAAGAACACTGGGTGACAGAGGTGTTGCCGGTGCTAAACAAAATAAAAAAAATAAAAAAAATAAAAACAAATCAATGAAATTACATGTGTGGGTAATGGGTTGTTGGTATAAATATCTTGCATTATGAATTGAACCCATCTTAACTATCAATATTTTTATGTCTTTTGTTTTGCGCAAATTAAAAAATACTTTTTTTCGCTAGTATGACATTTGCATTGCAATGGCGCATGGCTTAACACGTTACTCAAATTCTGACATTTTATAGCAGAAAGTCAAATAAAGGAACAATATCCATACAATAAAATTTTAAAATCGATCATGCAGTCGTTACCTGATGACCGATTAATCTATACTCTGTCAAAAAAAAAACACATGGGCGAAATATTAATAAAATTATCTCTTTAATACAAAGCGGGATAATTCAGTAATTCAGGTGGGTAGCACAGCTAAAGTAGGTACAAGTATGTGGTAATGTTTTCGCTATGGACTGACGGCAGCCGAAGCCTCAAAAAGCGCTGCATGAGGGTGCTGAACTCAGTACCTTGTTTGGCCACCGTGAGCTGCATTAACTGCACGACAGCTTCTTGGCATAAACTGAATTAGTCTTTGAATCCGGGCACGTAGAATCCTAACCCGTTCTTCATGCAGTGCATGGGGCAGTTGTGGAAGGTTTTGAAGCGTTTGGTTACGCTGGCGTAAGCGTCTGTCCAGTTTGTCTCAAAGATGTTCAATGGGGTTGAGATCTAGTTATCTTGATGGCCATGGCCAACACATTAATGTTTTCATCCTCAAGGTATTCCACTGTTAAACGTGCCATATGTGGCCTGGCATTGCTCTTCGAAAGGAGTTCTCTCTGTCGATCCATAATGGAAAGCATATCAGGACTCAGAATTTCATCGCGATACTGTACAGCTGTACAAGCAACAGTTCACTTCTGCCTGTGTAGGAGACGGCTCCCACATCATGTAACTGCCTCCACTAAATCTAACAACTTGGGCGACGCAGTTGTTGACAAAACGTTTATTGCGGCGCCTGTATACACGTTGTCGTGACTTGTCTATGGCACGGCAAAGCCGAAAAAATTCAAAACTAAGATATTATTTTTCTTGTCCAAGATTTTATTATTCTTGTCCAAGGTTTTATTTTTCTTGTCCAAGATTTAAATTTTCTTATCCAAGATTTTATTTTTCTTGCCCAAGATTTTTTTTTCTTGCACGAGATTTTTTTTCTCGCCCAAAATTTTATTTTTCAATCCAAGATTAACTTGATCATTCCAAGATTCACTTGACCATTCCAAGATTCATGTGACCACATTCACTGATAATGTCTTTCGGGGGCGCATGATCAGTCTAACGCTGACATGTCAGTGCAGTGTAATCAATGACATAACTATACAATATAAGGTCATTGAGTGAAACATACAAACCTAATACTATGACTTAAAATGCTGAAACAGTGCACTGTATACGTTTATATTACAATTGACGGTCATGGAAATTTTGGATTGGTCACGTGAATCTTGGACAGATCACGTGAGTCTTGGATCGAAAAAAAAAATCTTGGGCAAGAAAAACAAATCTTGGACAAGAAAATAAAATCTTGGACAAGAAAAATAAAATCGTGGACAAGAAAAATTTAAATCTTGGACAATTTTACATGAAAAAAAATCTTGGAGTTGAATTTATAAATCTTGAATTTTTTCCGCTTTGGCATGCCATACTTTATCCATAGCATTAGCACATCGAAAAAATGACCAATTGAGCCACAGCACTTGACATACATAGGCAGTATGCCTGTTTACATTAACAGAGGAGATCAACAAAGCAAAGTGTACATGTAGTAACAATTTATCAATTTTGACTTAACATTTGCTAATACATGTATACCAATGTCTCTGTAGTCAGGATTATGGTTTATTCAGATATCCAAAACATTTAGTCAAATTAAATTCATGAACATTCTTCGAAATTTTTACTGAACATGCACTAATCTTGATTCCAATGAAGAGTTGAACATAATACAGATGTGGCGTAATTCTGAAAAATGACAATTTCATTTTAACTCAATATTTCAACATTAATTAAGACATCTCCTGGTATTGTTCCACAGAGAGATCTTAGCTTGTGGATCTTAAAAACCATGAGAACACAATACCTCCACAGTATGGAAGTTAAGAATAACTTAGGCACAGCTGGCTTTGTGGAATCGGCCCCTGATGATAGCATAGTAAATGATGATTTATTGAGTGAAAATAAAGTTATCGCTTTTCTGTATTCAACTTTCGAAGTATTATGCTATACTTAACTTAGACAACAGTATCACTACAGGCATATGTAACGAATTGTGTGTTCTATCACAAAACAAGAAGTGGTTATCCAGAAATTGTGTAATTATAACAGTATCACTATGTTAAAGTACTTGCTTGGAGTCTTATAAACATCACTGGTATATATTGGCATACATATTTTAGTATGTTTTAGTGTGAATGATAAACTTACTGGTTGACATTGTGAACAAGGTTGTCGTTGAGTATATTTAGCGACCTCTCGGGCTGTTCCGCTTCAGGACCTGCCAGTTTACACTTCACATTGTAATACTGATCCTGTATCGTCTTAAATTGCTGCCAACAGTCAACAGAATCATTTTTGTGTCTTTTAGAAAATGAAGTTTAACAGCATTTTCGTTATTTTGGGATAACACTTTCTGAGTTTGAACAGATTCTAGTTCAGAATATTTTGCAAGTTGAAACCAGTCCGGGAACAAATATCATTATTAAAATGTAAAAACAAAAACCCATGGAAAGGGTAAAGAAATGACAGCTCAGGTGGTGGTATCATTATGTGAATTGTTATGTTGAAAAGTCTGATTTGTTGAAACTAAAACTAATTGTCTGAAATGAAAGACTAATCTTTCTCAGAGAATAAATGGTAACGTCTGTATCAGCCTAATAACAAATTATCTCAATAACTAAATTGTGATGAAATGTAAGAGAATAAAAGGGCATAATAGCAAAAAATACTATTTGATTGTTTGATTCATGTTTTATGCTGTCGTTTTAAGCTACTGGAAACAAAACAGGACACAATTCAAACCCGCACATGACACACTGTCTAGTTCCTATAAATGTAATACATTCTTCAATATTGTACAAAAAAAATCTGATGTACAGAACCTAGTATAATCTTGTAAATAAGCTAATCCAAAAATAAAAAATCTTCATTTTTGTACAGCTTCGTAGAATATCTATAACTACGTCATTATTATGTGTATTATTTTGTTAATTTTTAAAACAGAGCCTACTGGACTAAGATCACTAAAAGGTTTCTGAATATGATATTTATAGCTTTTAGATTTCTCAGATATTGTCTTGTTTTTCCCTTATCCACTACCTGCAGCAAGTTCTGATTGAAGACATCCTTCAGAAGACTCTCTCCTAAGTGAGGAAGGGTCTCCACCACGCAGTCCTCACCTTCACCCTCAGTACTCCGGGGATAATTCTATACAAAAAAACATTGAACCATCATTACTGTTTTCTTCAACATGCAGCGTTTCTAGCTACATTGTGGCTTAATAATAATAACAATTTCAGTTGTACAGTTGTACTACAAATAATATAGCCCATCTCTTACACACTACGAAATATACTTAAATTTGGTTTGTTTGTTTGTTTGATCGGGGTTTAATGTTGTACTTAAGGGTATTTCACTTGTCATCTTCACACTGTTCCTTACCCTATTACGGTGGAAAACTGGGAGGAAACCTTGTTCAAACCACTCCTGCAATTGCCGGAGCCATATCGTGTGACTCTCTCATATACCTGAGGGTCGATAGACGGACTCAATTATGTGAGTTTAAATTAGGAATTTAATCTCCACAGGAAAATGTGTTGTTAAAGATTTAATTGAGAGGAAAACCACTGAACTCCTATAGCTCTTTGCATGATGGCTTTCTTCTGCAAGATTGATGTTTTGGGGTCTATTTGAGGTAAACAGATTCCCTTCAACAATGAACAACGTGAAGTTTGAACCATTTTAAGTTTGATGCTACAGTAAGTAGTTTATTGCCAAGGGGAGTTGATATCAGCAAACAGTTTCTATTTCTCATCATGTTACATGTACTGAAATATTGCTTCTCCGACATGACTAGATGTTTTTATTAGGCATGGTTAAACCATTGTCTATAAATTTTGTTTATTCATTCAGGTGTTTTGTTGTCATTGAGTATGAAACTCCTCAAATCTTTTTCCCATTTTATCTATCACATAGCTGTAGTCAACCAAATGTATCAGTCAATCAAAATTCATAGACATAGTGCCTAACAAAAATGTACAGTCAAATGTGCCTACTATCAATGCCTGACAATCACAGAGACATTCCTATATTGGAATTCCAAATATAGTGTGAGAAATCCATTTGACTGACATATTTTCGTGAAGTATTTTTGTTTTTCTGGAAAGATATTCATGTCCTTAACCAAATCATACAGTCACGAGCGGCTACATGTAAATGTAATATGTCATTGAGTACACACCTCAGCACTTGTTGCCACAAAATAGAAAGCCTTCAAACTTCGTAATTTGTGAAAAACAAAATTGACATCAAGATGTTTCTGTTCAGAAACTGTATCCATAAAGGTCATGACCTCTGACCATTGGCTCAAGGTGACACGGATCTGAAAAAACACACAGAGTATAACAGATGAGCTCTTGAAGAGAAAATGATTGTATGCTCAATAGTTAAGTCTTCTTGTTATAGTCACTGATTGATTGACCTGGGTTTTTATACCTTGTTCACATATATTTCACTTGTGTGGGAGTGATATCAGTCTGAACATGACTATAAAAAAGACAGTGTTTTGCTCTGTGGGTCTCTTCCTGTAAGTTAAAACAGGATGACTACACTCGGCACATTCTGCCCAGGGCTTTTGTCTGCTCAGATACCAAGACTCAGAAAACTAAGTTAACCACCAGTTGGTCATTTTAATTTTAATTACAGGCCCCTTTCTCACTTGTGTTAACTTTATTTAATGAAATAAAATGTTTGCTTTGCTTTTAACATTATACTGAAGTTAAGGGTAAGCTTATTATTATAATTATGACTGGTATATGCAATGTCATTAGATTTTGTTTGTTGGTTTGATTGGAGTTTAATGTCGTAATCAAGGGTATTTCACTTATATGACGACGGACAAAAATACAGAACATCACAAAAAAATCTGCTTCTTGCTACCCTTTAGCTCTGCGAACACGAGGGCAACAGAAAGCAACCTCTTTTCTTGCCTTTTACGATCGACCGAGGAAGCCGAGGGAGTATTCTGCAGGGTCATGGCCCACCCGCTCCCTCACGAGGTGCAATGTCGTTAGACACAAAGTGTTTGTTTGTTTGGGGTTTAATGTCAAACTCAAGGGTATTTTACTACTAGGAATTCAGACTGTCCATTTCACAATGTTCCATGCTTTAACCGATAGAAAAACCAATCCTATGGTACATCGAAGTAGACCAACGTAAACCAGGACCATGGGCAGGTAACACACAAAGCAATCATACAATACATATTACAAGAGAACGATACAGGGGGGAAATTTTAAGCATTACACACTGTAACAGTTAATGGGCTGTACATTGGTTCTTATCCTTAAGATTACCTGGGCATTATTAGAACAGGAAGCTACATGTATCTCAAAAGGAAACAAGACATTGGATCAATGGTCACATGGCCCTTATCGCCATCCCTGTATTTTACTACAGATAGAAATTACTCTACAGATAAAACTGTAGAAGTTTACTGTGCTAAGATTCTTTGTTTGTTTGATTTTGGCTTCACACAATACTGATGTTATATATAAGCTTATATATCATTTATATGATATAAAATAAATACATACCGGTACTACAGTGTGTGAACCAAATGAGAAATTAGAATTATCATTCTCAATATCAAAAGGATGTACATGTGTGAAGAAGATCCAAAACTGGATCAAAACACAATCAGAATTCTTGGAATTTGTTTGATTAAGGTTTAACGTCATACTCAAGCATATTTCACTTATACGACGATGTTGTTCCTTGCCTTATAATGATGGAAACCCTTGGAGGAAACCTTGTAAAGCCACTTCCGCGATAGTCAGAGCCACATCTTGCGATCCTGTGAACCAGAATCCTTGGGAAGTAAGCTTACCAGCCAAAACCTCCCACAGACCAATAAGAACAGGAGATAATGAATCTATCACAAAGTAGAATTTCTAACTTCTTACCTTAATTTTGGGTTGACAGGGCTGTGTCATATAAACACCATATAAAATATATAGAGCACATATACGGGTCTGGAATGGATGGGGAGGTAACAACAAGGAAACAGTCACATCAAACACTATCTCCAAAAACTACAACAAAAAGAATTTTCTATAGTTTTGAGTAGCATATGAATTGACAATTGGACATAGGACTTGGAATAAATGAAGATAACTCTTCAAATAGATAATCTGAGGGGTTAACATATGATAGATGTAATTAACTTAGCTGTTAGCATGGGAGATTGTCTGTTTGATTCGGGTTTAACGTCGTACTCAAGGGTATTTCACTCACAGATTGTCCACTTCACACTGTTTCTTGCCTTATCACGATGAAAAGCAAGATGAAACCTTGCAAAAACCACCCCGTGATTGCCAGAGCTAAAGCTTGTGACTCATATATACACCTTAAAGTCGACAGACAGACTCAATCCTGTGAACGGTAAAGTAGGCATAGAAAGTGAATTAGACCTCGATGGGAAAGCCATTAGACTCCTTGCCTAAATAAAGTGGAGCCACACCATGGAGATAACTCCTATACCTAAGGGTCGAGATACAGACTTGATCCTGTGAACAGCACATCCGAGCAGGATTAGTTAGCACATTTGCTAAACACAAAGCATGGCCGCGCAAGTTAAAGAATAGTCTACGGTACCCTACTTGTATCAAGCAACGTTGCACGATTAAAATAATCTCCCTAACCAAACTGGACTAGAAATATGACCTTACAAATGAAAATGGTACATGTAGGACCTACCTCTCGCGCCTCTCTTTCTGATTGACGACCAGCACATAATTTGTTCATCTTCATCGCTTTCCAAATGTCACAGAAAACTTCATAACGAACTGTTCCGGTCTCTCCAAATGTTTTTGTCAATTTTTCTAAGTCTGTTTTCACCCCAAGGCCTGCCACGCTCATTATAGCAACCACTTCTTGGACTGTATAGCAGACGAATTGTTGTTCATTTACTAGAGCTTGGTAATCTGAATTCGGTCTGCAAAATTTTCAACCTAACAAAGAAGCGAAACGAACTACATGTAAATTGATGCACAGATTTATACCATTTCCCATATATTGAGCAATTGTTTTGGACAAATATGCTCCTATTCAAATATAACACAAAAGACAAAAGACAAGTTACTATAGTTGATTGAAGCTATATTAAAACAAATATGCCATATATGGAATACTCATTTTTGCTTCGACTTTGAATTACGATAGGGTTAGTTTTTTCTTTGAGCGAACAGACAACAACAACAACATCATAGGCCTAGATTGTTTATGTTTTGTGTTTTGAGGCATTCGTCCGATTATACATTTCCATCTTACGGTAAAAAGGGTAGGTTATGTCAAAATAAGAATGAGCATTCACTTTTTAAGATATGTTGCTCATGCCGTATTATTTCGGTGCATTCATATCTTCCATTAAATTGACAGGCTGTCGAAATCTGGACCTTTCAGACGACCACAGGCGCCTGCCTCGAGAGAAAAGGGCCAAGGCCAAACGTAAACTCATTTATGTATCATTGTTCTTGTTAAATTCAATCAATAACTACAGGCGCGAATGACAGAGGGTAAACAAATTTCATAAGCAAGACAACTAGGTCGATGCTTCTATCGTCATTTAATTTCTTCATTTCATCGCCCCCGTGAGGTAGCGGGTGGGCCATGGTCCTACAGAATACTCCCTATGCTTCCTCAGTCGACCGTAAGAGGTGAGAAAAGAGGTTGCTTTCTATTGCCCTGGTGTTTGCAGAGTTTAAGGGTAACGGGAAGCGGATTTGTTTGTGATGTTCTGTATTTTTGTCCGTTGTCATATAAGTGAAATACCCTTGAATACGACGTTAAACACCAATCAAACAAACAAACAAACAATCATTTCATCGCTGTTTTTATAAGCTTATACTGTAGGTAGGCCTACATTATCATGTACGGTACGGTACATGTAATGTCAGCAGTTGGTTATTCAGAAAGAGTCTATAAGCTTATACCTTCTTCTGTTGACTATAAGCAGCATATCCCAAAATAACTAAAACACCACTTAATCTGGTCAATCTGAGGCAATTGAATGACATAGACATTCGGTCATCTTTACAAATCTACCCAATCAATAGACTAAAATGGCTCATGATGGGGTAATTCCCAATTTCACAGACTAGCAATGCCATGGGTGTATAGCTGTAGGCCTACTGCCAAAATAGTTATAGATGCACAGCAGACTACATTGACTATACCAGGCTGATGCTGGATCTAGGCCGTAGCTATTAAAGAGCAGAATATGTAAGCTTATGTTTCATACTCACTTACCTAGCGATGGAGAAACATTTATTGACGAACAGAACTAATCAATTATGCACATGATATTTTTTTGTAATTGTAGGCTAGCCATTGTCAAAGAACATGAATGTCATAAAAATGTTTAATTTGTTTGTTTGATTTTGATTTAACTTTAAACATAAGCTTTTTCACTCAGATAGATAGAAGTTTGATAGCAAAAGGCTGTTTGGAAAATTGAGAGATTAAGGAATCCTGTATAAAGATTTAGAAAAAAGAAAGTCTCAAGGGATTTATTCCCACCAGAAAAAAATATGAATCAAAATCTATTTCACATCACTTTCTTCTATTATTTATTCTTCCTGCTATTAGGGGCAGGTGGTTTGAGGGGGCTTTATGTTGCCCAGGTGCTCTCAGATCTAAAGGGGATCAGGAAGCCGATCTGGTTGTGGTGTCTGTATTGCATCCCGTTGTTGTCCTGTATTTGTCCCGTGATGTCTTTGTTTGTTGCCAGTGGTGTCAAGGGTGGTTTTCTTCACCCATTGGGTTCGCATGTCATCATATAAGTGAAATACCTTTGAGTACAACCTTAAACCCAAATCAAACAAACAAACAATCTTGCTGTTTAGGGAATGCCCATCCTGCATAGTCAAGCTTGTCCTAATTAAATGTTGTGACTTTTATTGATTATAATTTTCTAAATGATACATATTAAAGTGTTGATATTTTTCTATTCATGTAAGTACATTTTCAGTGAATAGATTAATATTTCAATTCAATAGAGCAATGAAAAAAATGTACAACAGGCTGGGGTGTTGTGCTTTAACAAAACTGTTACCCATATGTTACATTTTTCATGTCAACTGATATTTTGAAAATCAACTGGTTTTAATAAGTGCTAAGCTCTCCATTTCGCAATGCCTTATGAACCTGTATAACTGTAACACCTGTCTGTTTTTTTACTAATCACAGGTGTGTGCCTCCTGCTGACCAAGGTGATATAGATCTTATAACTTCATGAAGTTATGTACAGTTTTGTCCCCTGGGCACTTAAGACTCCATACCACCCTATCCTGAAGTCGGCTAGTTGAAAATGGCAGCTAACAGAGATCGGTTTGAGGTGTGCAATTTTAAACATACAGCAGACAAGCAACATTCAGTTCTGTTTAAAGGGTTGGTTGATCTCTATGTGAACAAACTCCTTACAGATGTTATTCTTTGTGCTGAAGGACAAGAATTTCCCTGCCATCGAAACGTGCTTGCAGCGAGCAGTCCATATTTCAGGTAAAAAATAAAGTAGACTAATATGAATGTCGGTAAGAAAATCCTGTTTTTTTATGGCGTTTTTCTCTGTTTTTGATATATGCTTGGATCAGTATTTACTGATCACAGTCATGTTGTCTTTATTTAGCTATGGTCATGGAGCAAAACTGATTTATAAACAAGTACTTGACAGTTTATGGTTGTGTAATTGTGAAGTCTTCTTGGAGTATATCAGAATGCATAAATCTGCATGATATCAATGAAATACCCATAGATATTATGTTCAACAACAATCAATCAGTTGGTAACGGTTGATTGATTTGAGCCATGCTGAACAGTTCTTCACTTGTTACAATCAGGGCTCGTTTTTCGACGGGAATCCGGGAATCCGATTCTCGTAATATTCTCGCAAATCAAAATGGCGGGAATCTAATTAGATTCCCCTCTTTGGAATAACAGATAAATAATAATTACAGCTTTATTTCACTGGAAATAGAGACCGAAAGCAAAAAAATGTCAGCAGAAAACATGTTCGACTCGCTGCGTAATGTAAATACAGAACCTGTACTAAGCTGTGGGAACAAACTCTCTAAGGCGCAGTATAACGTACATAAAATTTGGGATAAATTTAAAAATTGCTGCTTCAAAGAGCATTTAAATTTCTTTGAAGTATATTCTCATGATCATCTGTCAACAGAAATCAGATTTTAGGTTTTGATAACATTTTCGCAAAGTTGTGTTTGTGACTATCCCAAATGTTAGGGGATTTACAGAGCTATTTTATGAATGGGGTTCTCTGCTTTATCAATATCAAGCTAGCATCAGAGGTTGGAATAAGGTAGTGTTCTCTTGTACCCAGCTGTTTTAAAATGAGCATATAAAATACATAATATATTCGAAATATTTTCACAAAAATGGCAAATTGAAAGTTGGATTCCCATATTGCAAAATGTCAGGAAACCCTTATTGGATTCCCTAGATTCTCGTAAGACACAGTTACTGGAATCCATTTGGATTCTTGCAAAAATCAAAGAAAAATGAGGCCTGTACTTATGGTTTTGTTTCTTTTCATTGGTTTTCAGATACACCATTACCTATACACCTTGAAGGAATCATTTCATCAGATGAATGGCAAGCCAAGCTCTCACCAAAGGCCAAACTAAATGATAGAAGGTACTAGCTACAGGTTCAGCCACAAAATAAAAGACGAAATAGAATTTTTTTATTTAGTAAATTGTTTACTTTGGTGTATGCTAATATTTTTGTTGTGTCTATATTGTGTCATGTTGTGTCTCGCCTTGACTGTCTAGCTAGTTGTGGATGGGTTCCTTCGCCCAATGGGTTAGCATGTTGTCCTATAAGTGAAATACCCTTGAGTACGACATTAAACCCTAATCGCCCCTTGAGGGAGCAGGTGGGCCATGGCCATGCAGAGTGCTTCCTCGGTCAATCGTAAGAGGTGAGAAAAGAGGTTGCCCTGGTGTTCGCAGAGCTAAGGGGTAACGGGAAGCAGATTTGTTTATGATGTTCTGTATTTGTGTCCGTCATCATATAAGTGAAATACCCTTGATTACGGCGTTAAACACCAATCAAACAAACAAAATAAACCCTAATCAAACAAACAAGAAACTATTTTCGGGGAAAATATTAACTTAACTAGTGATTTATCATTTAATCTTGGAAGAGTATATTTCTTATCAATTCAAATGTGAAATAATATATATTGTGGGGCTCCTAGCCATGTCCCTGTGATTAGCTTATTGGACTAGAGATAAACAGAAGTTGTTTTCATTTTAAAGCAGAGTAGAAAGTTTGTAATTCACATGCGTGTAATATACATCTATATGTATCAACTGTTTCCACCAATGTTATACTATTGTTGGAGTTACTTACATTGTCAACTTGTTGTTGTTTCAGGCGAAATAAAATGCCTCCATTAAGTGAGCATTCCAGAAAAAACAAGCGCTATGCACGTGGTGTTGGTCTGCTTACATCCACAAGTAAGTTTCTTGGCATTAAAATGGATCTCTTCTATGAATTTGTACTTATGTCATGATTAGGGGAAAGGAGAACATCTATAAGGGATTTAATTCTCCATTTGACTGGTCAAACATTCAATGTACTGCACATCAAGATAATGAATCGGGTCAAATGTCACTTCGTTCCGTAAAACAGATGACCATCATTGCATTGCTTTATAATAGTCATTACCGGTACTCTACATGTTGTGAACACTATAACTCGGTAACAAATTCACCGATGAACTTGGAATATAGTCTCCTCTTATTAATATAACAGAAAGGATTGAATTTCATCAAATTCCGTCAAATAAAATGGCCACCATAGCATCATTTTACAATAATCATATCTGTATATGTGGTTAACATGGTACCTCTACAACAAATTCTCGGAATAACTTTTAATAGTCTTCCTTAAGACAAGAGATAGGATTAAATTTCATCAAATTCCACAAAACAAAATGGCCGCCAATGCATCATTTTGCAATATTCAAGCCTACATTTTGAGATCAAATTCACAGATTGACTTGAAACCTGAATTAGCTCTACTAAGACATGGGATAGGATTGCATGTTCTCAAATTCTGGAAAGCAATACGGTCCCCATTGTATAATTTTTCAATATTCACACATACATGATAATTTCTCCAAATTTTGCAAAACTTAAAGGCAGCCGTTGCATATTTTTAATGTATGCAAACCAAAAGGGCCGTCAATCAAATTCAGATATTTACTTCAAACTTGG
>JARFOD010097201.1:0-16991 GCA_031763545.1 Mopalia muscosa
AGAGTTAGGCACCGAATCGCCAGCAGTAAATGCAGGCTACCTAGACCACTCGGCCACTGGCCTTCTACCAAAATAACGAAAATACTGTTAATCTTCACTTTCTAAAAGACACAAAAATTATTCATTGCTATGCACATCCGGGCACATTCTCAAGTCAATTTAATTTAAATAAATGATCCTCTTCATTAAAAATTGCAACAACATCAACATATAGCGAAGACTGACATACATGCTGTATATACAGGTCATTGAGTGAATAGCTGAAAACTCCCACAGATTTAGCCTACAGTCAACAATACAAAACAACTAAGATGACAAATAAAGAGCGAATGTTATATAAGGCGACGGGTTTATTCTTATTCAGTACTTTTATTGTAGTCTACATCGTTTTATTTTCCAGACGAATCAGACGTGCAGCAATGTTCTCTACAGAACCGGTCGCAATTGTAGGCCTATTAAATAAATGTAGTTTCCCTCATTTATTCTTCGGTAGAAAATAAAAAATGCTTGCGAAATGCACAGGGTAGATTTCCTTCCGATCAGATTGTACTTTCTGGGCAAAATCATTGCTGTTTAATACACTCTGTTAGAGAGAATTCTGTTATTGAGGTCGAGAATTATTTTATTTCAGATATCTACAAAAGAGTTCTACTCATCTTTATATTTTACATAAGTGAAAAAGATTTCCACATATGTTGAATGAAGGCTTGTTTTAGATATGTCGAATTCTTTTTCACATATGTCGAATTCTTTTTCACATATGTGAAATTCTTTATCACATATGTAGAAAAAAAATTCACATATGTGGAAAATAATTCAACATTTGTGAAAAAGTTGCAATTTTACATATTCTATTCTACATATGTAAAATAAAGTCATTTATTTTACATGTGTGGAAAACATATGTAGAATATAGGTAGAAGTGATAAAACGGCTGGCCATACAAGGCCATACATAGTATTCTCTCGAAAGAATAACAGAAATCTGAAAACATGTAAATTACAAAATCAGCCTTAGTATTATTTGTACCATTGACCTAGAAACAAACACACATTGATGCACTTTTCCCATTTTGGTGAGATCTTTATGTATGTTAGTAGTGGACAAATCATCGCGTATCTGCTATTACAAAAAAGGAATGGTTCAACATTATCAAGTTGTAATTGTTTTACTTGTCATATTTTATTACATGCAGAAAATAAATGTGCGTTATTCAGTACTAATGTGCCGTTCTTTAGTATATAATAAGTATGGGCTCTATGTTAAAAAGTACTAAAGCGGAGGGCCGGCGCCCTTGACGTGACGTCACGGCGAGGAAACGTGGGTATGTGTGTATGGTGTTGTTCTTGTTGTTGGATGACATGACATAAAAAGAGAGAACAACGTTAGTATTCACCACCACTATTGTGTTCGAGTGTGTGAGGTCTGGTGTTAGATTGTCGTTTAAAAAATTTGCTACTTCTCTTACGTAACATTTGGATGGCCCTGACAGGACCTGTGGAAGTAGGGTCAACCTGTTGCCCGTCTGCTGACCTTACCCAGCTAGCTGCCTGACAGTCTAGCGACATGTGTCGGCCTACAAAACCAGCCCCCAGATACAATGATGCGAATTAGACTGCTCAGCCTGTTGCCCGACAGTCTAGAAAGATGGGTCAGTCCACAAAACCAGCACACGAGTCATGTCGATGTTCATATCTGCGATGTACAGAACAAGGAAAACGAGGCAGAGCGAGACCGAATCATAGATGCTGTCCTGGCAAATAAGTAGGAGGAGGAAGCAAAGCTAGAAGACCTCTTGTGATAGATGTGGCGAACAATTTTATAGTATTATCCAGGACGAGGCAGAGCGAGCTGATCTCTTGTGATAGATGTGGTGAAGAATTTTATAGCAGAATCCAGGAAGACGAGGCAGAGCGAGATAATCTATTGTGTGATAGATGTGGTTAAGAATTTATAACAGAATTCAGGAAGACGAGGCCGAGCGAGATGATAATAGATGTGGTGAAGAATTTTATAGCAGAATCCAGGAAGACGAGGCGAAGCGAGATGATCTCTTGTGATAGATGTCATGAGGAATTTTATAGCAAAATTCAGGAAGATGAGGTAAAGCGAGATGATGATAGATGTGTTAGATAATTTTATAGCAGAATCCAGGAAGACGAGGCAGAACGAGATGATAGATGTGGTGAAGTATTTTATAGCAGAATCCATCTAGTG
This sequence comes from Mopalia muscosa, assembly GCA_031763545.1. Lineage (NCBI taxonomy): Eukaryota > Metazoa > Mollusca > Polyplacophora > Chitonida > Mopaliidae > Mopalia > Mopalia muscosa. Next base: position 2,218 of record JARFOD010097201.1, read on the forward strand.
ATATATGCAAAGAAGAATTTTATGGCAAATACCACCAAGCCCGGGGACGCTGAACACTCTCCAGCCATCTTTATTCTAGCTGTTCTTTTCTGAAAGCGTTCCTTGTGTGGCCAGCATCCTCGATGTCGGCCTGTTCATCGTAGCCGTAGAAGGAGGAGGGAGAGGTGCAGATTACTCAGGCTGACTAATCTTGGTAGTCAGTCAACCAACCAAATGGCTAGATACGGCAGTCAGAGAACAGGTTGGTAGGCACCGAGACAGCTGACAGGAGGTGGAAGTAGCCTTTTGTCGCTAAATGATGGTGGTATGACTGTATGCATATTGGTCCCTGAATTGGGTAGACTGTTGGGATACATGCGTTTTTTTTTTGTTTATGACAAGCAAAGGCGCGGTTTCATGTGGTGAGGTTTTAAAACGATAGAGGTGCCACCAAAAAGAAATAAGATTTACTGTCAACATGCGTGTGAGACGAGTTGAACAGCAGCAGTTTTAATCGAGATTATAATGAAAACGGTGTATTCACGGTAAGAAGGTTTTTTCTTCTTACTTAAGTGAGTGATAACCATTTGTTTATAGCCGTTCTACTTTGAGTCCCTATACAAATTATGTTAAACAATGAATAGCGCGTAGTTTCAAAGACAAAGCATTCGTGCCACAGGCAACATGGCGCAGACACGAGGGCTTTAGTGACGTCATCATAACAACATTCCTCAGACACCGTGGGCCGGTTGCTCCGAAGAGTATTAGTCGCTAACACCAGATTAAATCGCCAATACCGGTTTAGAGATATACCAACAACAAGGTGTGGCGTCATCTAATACAGGGTTAAATTTAATGGTGTTTTGAGCAACCGGCCCCAGTGCGACTTATTTGATGACTTTTGATTGGTCGATTTTTTTCACCATCATCAAAAATCCTAAAATAAGGGGAATCCCCATGTCGTAACTTACAAATCGTACAGTGCGAATGAGCCTTAAAGGATGGCATGTACGTTGGTACCATGACGTTGTAGCACTCGTCTTCTTCAGTCTTCATAACGAGTACAATGAACATCCTTCCGTTGCGCAGTATTGAGCACTATAGAAATCATGTATACAGGCCTATACATGTGTTAATTATGTAGACAAATATGAAATGGAGCCCAGTCACTGTCAAATGTACCAGTCTACAATACTGAGGATTGAAAAAGGTTTGCTGCCGTTTCCAGCGAAATAGGACTGAGTTTATATCTGTTTCAAATAAATGAGGAGAGAATAATTTAATAACTATAAGTATACAAGTTGAGATAGTTAGCCTACACACGTGATGTAATCCAATCCTGCATGAAAATCAAAAATAATTATAATTTAGAAAGTATCACGCAAACCTAAATTTAGACAACCAAAAATACCTAACCACATTCTGTTACCACTTTGTTACGAAACCCTACACACATGATCTAATCCAATGCTGTCTATGAATCCGACTAAATATAATTTGGAAAGCATCGCTGAAACACAGATTTACTCTGCCAAAACTACCTTACCAAATTCAACTGCTGCCCTCTTAAACTTGATCTGCTCCCCAACTATAGATAAATCGGATATTCAATCGCAAAGAAAATCCAATCAGCGAAGAGCAACCTTGATTCGATGGGCCAATGAAAGTAAACAACTGAACCTGATACTCAAATAGAAATTGCTGTCATATATTCAAGCAACTCAACAATAATTTCATTGGTAGCTTCTTCGATTATTTTATCTTTAAAATTATGAGAATGCTGCTGACTATGTCTTCCCAGACCTCGGAGAACTGGGTGTCATCGACGTCATCGCCGACATCTCATCTTTCGCCATCGACGCTCGGGTTAGAATGAGGAGATACTAATGACGTCTGCTTCTTCAACAAAAGTTTCTGTTGAAGTTTCGTGTGACCTTAATCGTATTCTTATTTGCTTTCTCCTGAGGCTTTATTAATTTATGAGGCACCCTATCCTAATTGTTAGAAAAAGGACATTTACAAATATCGCACACAAAACACATCCTTTTTGGTTGGCTATAGAACCACCACTGAGGGACTTTAAAGGACATGGGCTGGTTCCATGCTTAACACAGAACGCGGCAATACGTTGCAGAACGCCGTCGAGAAGGCATCCTGGCGCCGCACGACGCCGCAAAACAGCATCGCAAAGCAGCACAACGCCACAGAACGCCGCAACTGTCCGTCGCGGCACTGTGGCGCATGTGACGCCGGTCCGGTGCCACTGCATGGCACTTGTCTTATACTACTCTTCGTCCACGCAACTACCTACATGTACCCTTACCGCGCGCACATCGAAACGTTACTGTCTTAAGGTCGCGACGCGCACTCGCCACAGCTCTCTGGTACAAAGACAAGGAGAACAAGTTTAACAGCAACAACGGAGAACCCGCGGTTTTCCACCGCCTGAAACACACACGGCACAGTCGATCGGTCAACATGCTTGGACGGCTTCACACACACACATTGGGTTTCAAGACCGGTAACCCCTCAATCACGTCACCTTGCGTGTACGACTCACCCGGGCCAAAGACGCCTTGTGCTTACTCACCAGCCAAGAAGAGTCTGATTATAAAGTCGTGCTGCAACACGTCCTAATGAACGTTCGCAAAGTACACACCAGCCAACCCCTCCAACTCGCCCATGTCAAGGTCTTGGAAAAAAAGCCGGCCCAATACCCGATTCGACGGGTGCTCACCGAATATTTCGCCGTCCACCAAGGCCAAACAAAATTTATTCCTGGGTGTTCTACCGAAACGTCTCATTCTCTGCATGGTGGACATCACAGCGTTCGATGGTACTTATAGCGAAAACCCCTTTCGATTTCAACATGAACTTGAACTACCTGGCGCTGCACATGAACGGTCGTCAAATTCCATCACAACCCCTCACACCCCGCTTCAACGACAACTTGTACGTGCGGTCGTACTTTAACTTGTTCTCGGGTGTGGGGAAAGCCTTGAAAAATTGAGGAACACAAAATATATTTTTCTCTCATCCCCATTTCGAGTTCGATTTACTATGGAAACTAACATGTTTACTTTTGTTTATGGGCATAGCGTCGCCGATTACTAGATGTCAGCCAGGCAACAAAACAACATTCAGTAGATATTTGTTACCGAACTAAAAGTTTTGTTTTTTTCTATAAGCTTGTACTTATTTTCATTTGATGAAAGAACCTTTCATGTCTATTGTTAAATGCAATTTTGGTATAAAATTTCTCATTTTTGGATGTCTCAAGAATGGCGTGACAAGATAATATATCGATACTATGACTGGACTAAAGCCTTTGCTGAACGAAACACGGAAGCCCTTTTGGATATCTATTCTGATGACAGCCTTGAAATACGGCCTGGCCTTCCAGTCTTCTACAAATAAGGTAGCAGCTTCTTTCTCTAGCTTTGTTGTATCATTGGTTGCTGTGGATGTTAGGATGTTCACTGTAACATTTTTTAAGATTTACTGGGAAATATGGCTAAGTGATCCTACCATGTATCTGTTCCGTTTTTAATTTTGTAGCCACCGTCCTTGGCTTGATATAGTCCTAGTGTGTCCGCAAAATAATCCTTCTTCAATGTATAGAGTACGTGTCAGTTTGTCGACCACCAGGTATATATATATATATATGAGTGAGTGTCAAATTCCGACCTCGGCAATCGCGGAGTGTTTTTTTTTTTACAAGGTTTCGTTTGGGTTTCCATCGTATTCAAGACAAGCTATCACCATATAAGTGAAATACCTTTGAGTACGACGTTAATCCCAAATCAATAAAAAAAAAAAAACAGATTATATCAGGATAAATCCATACATGGACGACTGCATCATTCTCTTTTCTTTCAAGAACCTTGCGCCGATTTTAAATACAATTTTAGAGGTTAGCGAAAATTTTTAATTGTAGTTAAAGCTCATAAGTTCAAACTGTCATAATTTTTACGGATATTTGTTCTACCAATATACCAATTAGCACTCTTAAGGCCGTACTGGAATCGATGGTTTGTATGTTTGATTGATTGAGGTTTAATACCATAGCGTACTAAGTTATTTGAGACATATGCCGGCGTGCTACACCAGAGGGTGAAGGAAACCAGCCTAGATGCCACTGACAACAAACAAGACCAGACAGGTTAGATGAAACAAGAATAGAGGATGCAATGCAAAGATATCATGACCAGATCTACTCCATATTGGCACTTATTTCTGAGAGAGCCCGGGCCACCAGCCCACCAACGGTAAATGTAATTTACATAGACCACTCACTCTAGTTGACCATAGCTAGTACAATGGAAAGTAAAACCGGCTCTAGATCCTGGATGATATTCCCGAAACAGAATTATAAGTTTAACAGCCTAAATCAAAAGTGGCGCTATATTTTGTCTGAGTGAAACTGTGTGCTTCTCCAATTATTTCTCGAGTCCGCCTGTCGACCATCATATATGGGGTTACGAGGTTTCCTCCCGATTTTCCACCATAATAAGTCTGTGTACAGTGTGAAGTGGACAATCGGTCGTCATATTAATGAAATACCCCTGAGTACGACGTTAAACACCAATCAAACAAACAAACAATCGAATTAATTCAGTCTAAAACGTGACGATCATTTTAATAATCGAACTCGTTAAAAATTTTGCTGATGCAATGGGAATTATTTATGTCTTTATGTGGTGTATGGGATGGGCTAATTATTTGGTTAATTGTCGGTCAAATACGAAGTGTGAAGCATTTGTCCCTTGAAACTTTCTAATTTTTGCTATTTTTCGATCACAAAAATAACATGTTAACATGTGTTTACTACAGACCTCCGAGAGAACATGCAAGAAAATGTTAAACTATACCGATTTATGTATACTGGGTTTGTGGAAATGCTATTCAGCACTCCAACAGTAGCTGTAGCTAGACACGTGGGATTCACTGTGACTATGGACGGAAAGGAAAAAACCTACCAGTAAGTACATATAGTTTGCACCTAGTTCATTTCTTAAACTTAAATCTATAAACATAACGTTAATTTCCCCAGCTGACCATTTAACCTGTAAATTTGATATAGCTTTGGGCCATCATGACGTTCTCAAACAAGCAGCTGTCCTTGTATTCGAACCTTGTGAAAATATGTTCTGTAATAGATTCATCGAGCGCTTAGAAATACACTCACTTATCTGCGTAACCTACCTGCATACAGTTCAAATCACTCTCATAATTAAGGTACTATCGCAGGGTAAATCAGTTAATACGTACCACCGCCTGGTAACCCTCTTAGAATACACTTATATACAGAGTCCACCAGTCGGGGTTAACGGAGACGTGTCAATCCGTCACAAATTAATTACGCCGGACAAAGCATTCATATATTGGCGCAACGCAAGCCCATGCAGCCACAACATACCGCCGAAGAGTCTATACCCTCAAACCAGAACAACCATGTGATGTGCTGATCATTTATATCGAGCACTAAGAGATAATGAATCAGCCATTTAAAACTATAATAGAAACTTGGTATCTTTTATACCTAAAGATTTCATCCTTCTAATCATGATGTTCGATTGTTTTCAGTGGAGTCCGAATGTTTGTCTACATCTGAACAATCTAAACAAAACGCAAGTAACTTACGGACCTCCTCACCCCACCCCTGTACCTGCCTGATTTATGGTAAACTCCCTAAACTCTTTAACTTTTGGCTTGGGGTGCTGTCATATTCGCCATATTTTGAAGTATTCGTGCCTTTCTGTCTTCATAAAGTCTTTTTGACGTATGGGAAATTCTTTTTACTGATGTTAAAAATATTTTCAGTTACGTGAAAAACAATTTCACGTATGTAAAATAAAAAATATTCTACATATGTAGAGTTTTTTTCAACGTATGTAGAATTATTTTCAGCATATGTGTTATTCTTTTTTTTACATAAATAAAATAAAACACAAAAACATAACTATTTCGCATATGTGCAAAATAATTCACTCATATCGTGCAAAAGAGTTCCACTTATCAAAAACGCCGAGAAACGAATTCTCCAAAAGATCAAGGGACTGTATCCAACTTCATTTTGTGCTCTTATCGTCTTCCAAGACTTACAAGACGACTGAAAATACGAAAGGAGTATAATTATTCCACTGACAGGCTAAGCAGGAGCACATGCTGTACAAGTTTAGCCTTAGCAGGGCACACTCCAAAGTCGAGAGAGTTGATTAGGAAATGGTCGAGATGACCACAACAAGATAAACCGTCCATATCATGTACTAGCAAATACGACGTGAGCTGCTCACTCTATACTACTACCGTGATTCAGTCAATTGATCAGGGCTTTGTGACTCCCGCCACTTCTCACTTGAATTTGTTCATATGATAGTGTGTCAGCCAGTAGAAGGAACGGAAAATATACGGTTTTCAGGGTTGTCAGACAGAAGATCAATGTGGACAGAGGAAAGAAAATACTTTTCCTTCAGAAAGATGTCCAGCCATATTCAAAACAGAGATATCCCCTCTAAAACTGGTAGCGTGCTCAATATCGGCTGGATATCTATCTATCGCAAAATAGCACAACATATATAATTATTTCTGTTCACACTTCGCATTCTTTATTGTTCTATTTTCTCTTCCCATAGCTTTGCCACACAGTTCTTTTTTTCCATATTCTGTTTGAACACTCCACGAGAGTGTTTCCATTTGAATATTAAAGTATTTGACTTATGTTGTGTTACCCATATATATATTTCTGAGACAATAATCATGCCTTCATTATACAATACTTTATCTCTATATTATGAAGCAGGTGTTTCCTCTTTTTATAACCCTGCCGCTGAATTATTTGCGTCATATTCTACTTCTATACTCGATGGTAGACAAACGGAATCGAACCCGTGAACGGAACATCGAAGTAAGATTAGTAGGGCTACGCTGACACGCTAACCAGTTAACCACGACTGGGCGTTTACAGTAATGAACGAAGTGTCATCGATTAACGAAACCAGACTCGGATTAATTCAGTAATTCACGATTCCCTATCTTTAGGAGGAAATGGTTGTGGATGTGGGAATAGAGAAAGATTTGCTTTTGTTAAATAGACATTTCTCTTTTTGTTTTATGGTTGACAAACTGTCCGCTGCCTTTAATAGTTTATCTTTGTTGAATTCTAAGTCACCAGTGTCGACGAAAAGAAGAATGTCTACAATTAAAAAAACGAAGGTTTATAAAATGACTTGGTGTGCTATTGCAGCCCACTGGGTGAACGACACAACCCATCTCTAGTAACTAACACAGACAAGACAGAACGATCAACATCTAATTAAAATCAGATCCCAAAAACGCTCCCCGTGCTGTTTATTGATCTAACCAAATCACCCCACCTACAATTCGATTTTTTTCTTCAATGGACTAATTAAATAGCTGCTTCCGATTCTGGTTTGTAACAACCGGAGATTTCCTTTGACAAAAAGACGTTTTCCGACTGCGTATTTTTTCTATGACCAACGGATACATGCGCGTACATTCAAATAACATAACTTTGAGTGGAACTGTATTTTCCCCTGTTTACGTGCGTCTTTCAACGTCAATACAAAAGAAAATCGGACAGCTTGTGTTTGTTTTGGCTGAATTTGGTGTTTTCCATGGCCCCATATATGGAACGCCAAAGCGGACAAAATTCCAGATTTAAAAATTTTACTCCAAACTGTATAGCCTACTTTGTGTTAACACTTACAATAAAACAATACATGTTTTAAAACATTATGCAAGATTTATTAATTCTGTCACAGACAACAATTAGTTTTTATATAAAATAACTTTGTAAGGTCAAAGATGTTTATTTTGTGTCCAAGATTTTATTTTTCGATCCAAGAATCACGTGACCTGTCCAAGATTCACGTGACCTTTACAAGATTCACGTGAACACATAAACTGATAATGTAATAACTATAATAATAATAATAATAATAATAATTTATTTCAGAAACAAAGTTCCATAGATAGTTAATACAAATGTAAATACAGTGTCCAATCAGATTTAAAGTGCTATAACTACTTGTATAACAAGCTTTGCCACCGAATATCAAGTTCGGAGTACAGTTTAACATCACTATTCTGGAGTGTTCTGACAAGCATATTTTTTTAGTTATTTAACCTTTTCTTAAATTGATAAACATTTTTCCGCATAAGTTCGTCAAAAGACAATATTCCATTGATGGCAAACATAAGGCTTGCACTACAATCGTACCTATAATGCAATAACCATCTAAACGATTTGTTGTACATGACTCGCACACTGCTATACACATTCTTTGTAAATGTGAACCACAAATGGGAGCAGTAAATACTGGTACAGTAGGCACGAAACAGAGATTTCTTTACAGAATCAGTGCATCCCTGAAATTTTCTTATAAGTACATTTGCCCTAGCACACACTTTCCTTTTCTGATATTCAATATCTACATTATCCCTTAGGTCACTAGATATGATGTGACCCAAGTACGTGTAGGTCTCAACATATTCTAAGTACGAATTATTTAACTTAACTCCAGGAGGCACAAATGATTTGTAATTTTTCGGTTTGAACAAGATACAAACAGTTTTCTTTGTGTTATACAGAATATCGTGAGTCAAGGCAAACGAATCACACTCTTCTAATAATAGCTGCAGTGATCTAGCTGAGGGACAGACAAGACACATATCGTCAGCATATATCAAGTGGTTTAGAAAGATACCAACTATGTTACACCCTACACCTGCATGTGAAAAGCGTACATCAAGATCATGCAGATAAATTGCAAATAAAAAAGGGGAGAGAACTCCTCCTTGTCGAACTCCATTTGTCACACTGAAGAATGTTGAATAATCAGGCCACCATTTAACTGTAAATTGCTGCACATTACACCAATCATATAAAAGGCGTACAATATACAATGGTGCGTTCCTATCAATAAGTTTTTTTAACATAGTCCAGTGGTTTATGCGATCGAACGCCTTTGATGCGTCCATGAAGCAAATATAGAGTTTCTTTTAAGGTTTTCTTCACAGTCTTATCGTTCAGACCAATTTTAAGCCAAACCCAATACTAATGCTGTACTTTCACCTAACAAAGGTTCACCTTTTTGCTCAATAACAAATTCTTCATTGGTTCTATCTTAACTGGCCTGGATTTCAGCTGTAAAAGACCCAATAGCTCTGAGAGAAATCTCGAAACTGTATGACTCCATGTTATCGATTCAACTTCTTGGAACTCGTTCCGGAATCACAACTTATTTTATTTGCTTTGAGATTTCCCCACATGTCTCGTTCTATGATGTTACAGTCACTACCCAAATCTACAATAATCTTCATTTCAACACCTCCGATCTTTACTGTAATTTAATCAGCGTGTACAAATTTTCTATCATTCTGAACGCATACCAATCTTCACAACTATCACTTTCTCTGTCAGCCTCTAAATGGTTTGAAGTCTTTCCCGCTTTTATTTGTAAGAAATTCTTTTCTGTATTTTTGTCATTTTGGAAACATTCTTGTTTTACATTTCTCATACTGGCCCTCGAACTGCTGAATTTACCTTTCCTACGTCCGTATGAATAATCTTTGTTGTTGTTTATTTTCTACCCTTTTAACAGTTGTAAAACACATTTACGGCATTTTATCAAGTGACAGTGTAACACGCTTTTCCGGGAACGTTTTGCTTGCTTTTTCACGTTTACAATGTTCAAACACTTGATCTGTGATTTGATTATTAGAAGCACCGTAAACGTATCTGATAAAGCACATGTGTTGGCACTAGGCTCTTGGAAAAATGTTTTTATGTGGAACAAATAAGGGTTCTTCAGCTTATGGCTGTGGAGGAACCCTTTATGGTTCTGTATGGTACCTTTTTGAATTGGTTCTATAAAGAACTTTTAATCCAAGCGATACAAAACATTTGGTTCATTTTGAGCACAACAAGTCCATCAAGACCTTATATAAATTACGCTCAGATTACTCCAGAAAATAAATAAGATAAAACTTCGGCTTTAAACACTAGGCCATCTCTATATTTAACTTCCGCCTGGTTGATACAAGTATATGCATGGAGTGATCGTTGTACTTAATAACTAAGACTCCATGGATTTTCAACTTCTGGGTTTATTCATAAAGCGAAAAGCCACAAAGTCTTAGTTATTATGTTATCATCCCAACTTCTAAATGCCACTCAAACAAGTTAATCGTTGTACTTGATGTTAATTTAATGTGGTAAAGCGGTCAGACTTGTCTTTCCCTGTAAATTGATATCTTTAGCGTTTTTCTAAAAACCTAGATTATGGCCTCTTTTAAGGCTTCTCACCAACGCGAAATACAGATAACCATCGACAGAGCGTGTAAAATATCCGCTTCAAATCGCTATTAAAACCCTTTTAAAGTCTGGCTTCTGGATCTCATTTAGATCTAGGACGATATGTGACGCATGCCTGACGGGTTAACTTGGCAAATTGTTTAAGAGAAAGTGTTCGAGCTTTAAGATAGGTTTTGAGCAGAAAACAGTACAGGCACGATGGTTGATGTTTATAGTTGGCAAAGTGTTAAGGAAAAATAATTTACCGAGTTTCTTAGATCGGACAGTTTAACTTTTATGGGGTTCAGAGAGAGTGCAGTGTAGCACGTTTTTCCGGGATCTTTTTGCTTGCTTTTTCACATTTACAATGTTCAAACATTTGATCTGTGATTTGATTATTAGAAGCACCGTAAAGGTATCTGATAAGGTACATTTGTTGGCACTAGGCTCTTCGAAAAATTAGTTTTCTTCAGCTTATGGCCGTGGAGGAACCCTTTATGGTTCTGTATGGTACCTTTTGAATTGGTTCTATAAAAAAACTACCCTATGGAACTATATTGAACTATTAAGGGTTGCATACCGAACAATAAAATATTGTTTAAAGGGTTCTATATCAAACTATAAAGAGTTCGTCAACTTATGGTTCTGTATGGAACCAAATAAAAACAGTTCCATGTCGAACCCTTTCAAGACCGTTCAATATAAAACCCCTTTAAAACGGTTCTATATGTAGGCTAACCATAAAGGGTTCCACACCGAATCCCGCAGGGGTAAATAAGCCGATGTTCGAAGATGAACGCAATTTAGTATCCTTTCATGGTAATTAATTTTATGGAACCCTATAGAATAGTATAGAGGCTGAGTGGGAGTTGTTTGGTTTGATCATTTCATTTTGTTTTATTAATTCAAAATCGTAACAAACATGGAAAAATACATGTTCTGTTTTTCCCCCTATATAAGGTTTTTAATGTATTGTGATAACTCGCTTTTACAAACTAAACATCTATCAGTTTGAAAACAACGGACTATTGTTAATTAAACAAATGGTGATGTACAAACGCATTTACAATTATTGTCACAATACTGTTTTCGCTTTTGGTAACAAATATATGTTTTGGCATTCAATTTGTTAGAAAATAATCAATTAATTTGGAACCTCTGTATCATATGACCGTACAATGTAACTAATACATAATAAATGTATTTTCACTATCATCAATTACAATCCTTTTATAAATCGAGTAACCTTAGTAAAAAAATAAAACAATCAATAATAACAAGACACTGTAACCCTGCCAAACGTTCAACATTCTTTTTTATGAAACAGTGGCTATATCATTGTTATAAAAAGTAATGCATTTTCGCAGTTACGAGGCAGATGCTCTTAAATTCATGTTTGAAGCCATCCTGTTCAAGTTTTTAAGAAACGGGGCATCTGCATCTATGCTGAACATCCTCTTCATATTACCAAAAATTTGAAAGGTAAGAAAATTAATTATTAATTTAATCTCTGGTTTACTCTAATAATGTAATACAAAGATTTTATAATGCATTTCTAGATACACCAACAATTCAAATTAGCTATTATCGCCTTGTTCAGAAATGCCCACTCCAATTAATATGTTTCACATTCATTCCATAAATACATGATACATCCCCTGCATTAAACATTTACATGACTGTCTATTTCTCATTGTATTTCAAATGCTGTAATAGTATGTCAGAACTTTACTCTCCATGAATTTCTCTTCGACACCACTATATATCAGGTGGTGTGAAAATCATTTCTGGACTGTAAATATATTGTTTAATCATTTACTGATTTCTTATGTATGATTACTTTTTTATTCCCTATTTCTTGGCAACTGTTGATTATTTACTTATTTGTAAATTATTGCTTATTTATTATTATAACTTCTTATTTATTTCTTCCTTATCAAACACTTATTTCTTACTCATTTACTTACTGTTTACTTATTACTTCCTAATATTTTTATGACTTACTTACTTATAACTTACTTGTGATTTACATATTTACTCGCCTACTTAGTTATTACTACTTATTTTCTCTTTATCTATTTCTTACTCGTTTATTTATTAATTATTAGTTATTACCTTATTTCCTAATTATGACTCAATATTAATTATTGTTTTATTACTTACTAACTGGTAACTTACTTATGTATTTACTTCTTACTGACTTACTTACTTATAACTAACGTATTTATTTATTTCTTACTTCTTCACTTATTACTTTCTTACTAATCAATAACTTATAGGTAACTTACTCATTACTTACTTATTTTTTTTACTAATTTAAGTACATGTATTTATTACTTACGTATTACTTATTCATTACTTACACATTTTTATATCACTTACTAATCTATCACTTTCGCTACTTATCACTTGTTTATTTCTTTTTTAATTATTTATTTACTTATTTGCTTACTTATTTCTTACTTGCGCACCATTGGTTACTAATAAATTAATTTCCCTTTAGTTACTAATATTTCCCTATCTACTCATTACTGCACTATTTCTTACTAATTACTTCCTCATTTCCATTTTTACTTTTTTCCTTACTTGCTTATTACTTAGTCGCTACTTCCTTTTACTCATTACTGTATTTTTTCTTACTAATTACTTCCTTATTTACTTATTTTTTACTTGCTTATTTTTAACTCATTACTTATTTTTTACTCACTGATTTCTTACTTATATGTATTTACCATTTACTTTAGAACTTACTCACTCATTCATGATTTACTTATATCTGACGTATTACTTATTTAATATTTCTTTATTTCTTGTTTCTTGTTATTTTTATCTACTTATTACTTATTTCTTTTTTAGTTGTTTCTTATTTCTGATTCACTATCTACCTGAGTACCTGTAACTAATTTCAAATTTTCTTATTAGTTATCACTTATTTACTCATTTCTTATAACTTTCTAATTATGTACTTACTTTTCTGGTTTATTGGGCAACAAGACCTTATGGTTAGTCTAATATAATCCCATACAGGCTATAATGCCATACAGGCTAAGTGCTGCAGGCCTTCTTTTGCATTTGAAGCAGAGCTATAAATAAAATAATATAGTTTCAGTTCTTTAACGAACTGCCCCAATTCAACTAGTCAATTATAAAATTCTTATTTTTACAGGGTTTTTTTAAATTTCAACGAAGTAAATGTCCACATACTCATTCGTTATAGTTTACATTTTAATAGATCGATTGCTACAATATGTATGTTACGTTATGTAGGGTCCAATATTCGCCCATAAGGTTATAGGCCGAATTGAACAAAAACAGAATTAACCAAGACTCCACAATAGTTAGTGAGCTTCTATGTAATCGACATTATAACATTTATACATATGATGCCTACAACTGTAACAATTATTGATATTATCATTTTTTTAAAGGTAAATGTATACACCTTTGGCTAGGAAAGGGGTCACTGGAAATAAAATTAGTGATAAGTCATAATTTTGCTACATCATAGTAAGAACTTTAGACTATTTCCTTTAGATTTAGAAGCTCTTTTACATATTAGCTGCGTACACTTTAAAATATTAGAATCAACAAACCCGGATGTGAAGGTGCTTCTTTTTTGTTCAAAGTAGATAAACAGCTCATAACTTAATCAAGCATAAGGCTTCGCCCAACCGTCACATGACAACAGTATAGGAGTTTGTTCCTCGCCAAATTTTCGCGCATCTTCGGAAAATGTGCTGTCTCTGAATATACTCAGTTTAAAAAATAATAATAAATTACAAGTTTTATAACATCTCGAAGTTTAAACTACATGGTGTACTAAGTTCACATAGAATTTTTTCACAAAATATACGTGAAAATGTTTAAAATGTCTCTGTTATTTTGACAAATGAATTGCTTATAAATCAGAGACAAAACGATGGATTGAAGAGATTCATCTTCACACAGTCCTTTACTGTCTGCAAATGATTCAAACTCTTGAAGCCAGCGCATGTTAACACTGCTATAGCCGCCGCTCACTGTGTCACCAGTTTTAACACGGCGAAGATCGGGTCAATCTGCTGCAGCTGCCATTATTTTTGCTACTTGACAGCCCAAAAGTTTTCTCTCGATATCCTCGTCGCCCATCTCAGGTCCGATGATCTTATATTAATTTAAGGTATTAGTGCACCACATGGTCGATTTGCAGAACACCCGTTCTATTTAGTCTGTTTCGGTAGATACCAAACAGAAAGAAAACGATCACCGATTTTATTTATTTACAATATCAGAAGTCTATCAAGAAGAAGTATGAAACCAGCCATTACCCAGTCTCAACGGCATTGTAACCAACCCAGCGCTGATTGATGATAAAGCTCCTCCTAGAGGGACATAGAGCAATATCTAAGGACGTGGAATTAAGTGTGGAATCATGGGTATATCATGTTAACGCTGTTTCTGCCGCTTTTCAAACGTTATATTTTACCCATAAGGCGTC
>JARFOD010097212.1:0-16989 GCA_031763545.1 Mopalia muscosa
AAATCCAAAATATTAACTTGATTGGAATAGAGGTTTCCAAGATTAGCCGATAACAAAAATGTGTAAATTACAGGCAATTACAGGCAAATGACTCAATTAAAGACGAACAGACAGACAGACAGACAGGAACCAAAATGTTACCTGCAAAACTATACCATGTAGGGAAGCTTTGGGTTAAATATTAATGTGATTCGAGCAAGAGTTTCTGAGATATAGTGATAACAAGAATTGCTACGGGACGGACAGACGGAAGGACGGACCACGGAGAGTGATGAGAATAGCCCACAGTCAGAATGACTGTGGGCTAAAAACATTGTGCCACAAGAAATTTTTGTCCGTGTCTATTATAATATATATTATGTGTATTTATTATTTAAAGACCTGGAATCCACACGAAGTTATTTTATGACTGTTTTGTGCGAAGGAGAAATCAAATCTGTGGAATCATTATTCCCTGGAGAGCACAGACCTAAATATGTGTGTATTTTGAGAAAATGAGTAAATTATATGTGTCTGTGTACCCTATAAATCAGTTAAAATTCTAGCAAGTCTACACAGGCAGATGAATTCTGAGTAGTATCCCCCTGCTATAAACACCTTACTATATCAAATGTTGACAATTAAAGTTTATAATGGATTTTGTGATATTAACAGCACGGACACATGTATGTAATTTTGACTGATATTCTGTTTGTTTTGCTGAATTATTATTAATGAAGAAATAACGGTGTATATGTTGGCATGCTCCCATCAATTGGTTGTCAATTGAGTTTTGACTGGTTTTGGTAGCAATTTTTATTATTGGGCTTTTAGGAATGGCATGTCCTAGTGTGCACATTTCACCACGAACAGGCTTTGGAGCGATGGATGACGAACAGAGACAATAATGTTTCTTGTAAAGAAAGGTTATTGGTCAATCTTAGAAGGATCGCTAACTCTCCAACAGAAGAAACTTGGCAGACAGACATAAAATTTAAATGACACCATTTTAAATAGGAATGTAGTAAAGTGTCAGACAAATGTGTTTCTGAAATTTGGAAACCCTGTATTAAGCAGTATAACTTTAAACATGTTCACAATCTTTGGTATACTATTATTAGTATGTATCATTATGTTGCCATAGAAACCAGAAATTCAATCGGAATGGCCCCATGTTAAATAGGAATGTTGTTTCCAAAATCTGAAAACTCTGCGTCACGTGGTATTACTTATTTCTTGTTTACACCTTCTATACGGACTAATGGTTGAACTGCCGGTGATCTTAATTGTCACAGTGTGAACTGAGAAGACAAAAGTGACCATTAGCCATTGAAAGTATACAATGAAAAATGCAAGTGATATATATCACAATTAAAAACATATCTGAAATTTTACTCTGACCAAGATACACACTATTGGTAAATTATTACGTCAAAGATAGTTTATGTGATGGAAAGAGTGCTATTTAGGGGGTGAAATCTGAGCTATAGGTATTTGTTAGGTTTTTTTATGACCTATGTCGTCATTTTGACTGCAGGCGTCAAGGGTTTTGAAGAGGTATCAAAATGAGGACAGAGGTCTTAAAAACCTAACAAAGACCGGTGTCGAGGGTTTAAACACCATTCTAACTCTAACAAATTGGCCCTTCCTAAATGCCCCTTGTATGCAGTAAACTGTCAACAACCAATCAGCATCGCGTGCTGCCATGACAACGCAATCAGACTCAGCTGAGCTGTAAATTATGTTCGCAACAACTAATTCTCTATTGGTGCTGTATGTTTTATAAAATTAAAATAAAGAGAATTTGAAGCGTAGGCGGCCATGTTTGATTTTTTTTCTTATAGGAAATTTGGTACATGAACAATCGCACGCAGGGATGTAACATGTCGTACCCCTTTGGGAATTGAAAATATCACAACAACACAAGTTTTGTTTACGAAATAATGAATTTATTGATTTCAAGTATAGGCTGTTGTTGTCTTTGAGATGGATTTTAACTATTGGTGTGCTCATACAGTGCGAGTCTTTCAAGGGAAGGAATCGGAACTGCGATAAATAAAACGGTCACTGTCGTCTCATTGCTGTGTTCCTTGCTATGTACATTTGCCCAGGGCACGTAACACGTGGAGGGTTAGAATTTTACTTTAAAAGACAGAAGCTGCTAAAGCAGTTTTCGCTTGAGGTATATATGCAGTAGAGTATTTTACCGGCACTGTGTATACATACAGTTACGTTGGCTGTACATGACTGATATAAATTTAACTTTATCCAAAGTATTCATACAACTAAAATAAAACTGCAGTTATTCTGTAAATACAGATAATATTAAGATAGAACAAAACGTTAGTTGGTTCTTCTTTATAGGGCTTTGAAACAGAGGCGGCCATGCCATATTTAAGTATTAAAAAAAAGTAAATCTGGAACGTTATCATAGAAATGATATAAGTTGTCACGAGGTGAAAATCCTGAAATAAGAGTGACAACAACAAAACACAGCAAGTTTGAAATAAAACATTTACTGTAGGATATACCTCGTATTAGGATAGACCTTGATCAATACATATTGCTGTAGGATAGACCTCGTATTAGGATAGAACTTGATCAATACATCTTGCTGTAGGATACACCTCGTATTAGGATAGACCTTGATCAATACATCTTTCTGTAGGATAGCCGTCGTATTAGGTTTTGTTTGTTTGTTTGATTGGTGTTCAACGTCGTACTCAAGGGTATTTCACTTATATGACGACGGATACAAATATAGAGCATCACAAACAAATCCGTTTCCCGTTACCTTTTAGCTCTGCGAACACCAGGGCAACAGAAAGCAACCTCTTTTCTTGCCTCTTACGATCGACTGAGGAAGCCGAGGGAATATTCTGCAGGGCAATGGCCCACCCGCTCCCTCACGGGGCCGATCGACCGAGGAAGCCAAGGGAGTATTCTGCAAGACCATGGCCCACTGGCTCCCTCACGGGGCCTGTTACATGTAGGTCTCAGGTCCCAGAACACCAGTCTCCATTCATTTACCAAACAAAAATGTTAGAAATATAACCATAATTTAAAGTTTTGTTAAAGTTACTTAGAGTACTCCTTGATAATCAGTATAAAAATAGCACAATAAAAAATAATGTTACATGTTAATAAATTAAGCCATTCATTAATTATTTGGTCAGGTAAAAACAGTTGTGACATAAAGCATAAATGTTACATTTCGAGAATTTTTTTTATCATTAATTAGTACTGCTAATTAGCTTACTTTTTGTTTATCTAAAAACTTAAAAATCTAATTACTTGTACATTTAAGAAAATTGTCATCCATTAACATTTCTCACCTGGTTTAGTTTTAATTAATTCATCAATTATAAAATTATTACATTTATGATGTGCGTCAGTTTTGCAATAGCTTGAGGGGTCCAATTTATTGTCAAAACAATAAATATTTTTTTTATAAACACCACAAAATATCATCTGTATGATATGAACTAAGTGAGGTGAGAATGTTTAAAAACAGTTGAACCGTATCAAATTAACACCTTGGAAAAAACATATATATTTTTATCAAAAAAATATTTTGTAACACACAGAAATGACTAGTTTTGGATTAGTTATTACAACAATTTGATTGGAAATAAGTCATTACCAATCATTATTTCCTGACTTAATATTGAAATTAATCATACCTTAGGGGTTTAATAATACACTACACTATCGATTTACCTCCAAAGTTGGAACTTCCTGTCAACTAACAATAGGTTTTTGTAATGTTGTATCTTTTTTAATAGTTTGGGGGGTACAGTTCTTGACAACAACCACACTTAACAATTGACAAACATTTAATAAACACAGAACAATATCATAAGGATTAAGAGTTGGTTTTATGTATTTCTTTTATCATTTGGTGGTTGAATAATTGTTTGTTTCTTAAACAAGATAATGAAAATATGGTTAAACATAATAAAAAAAAATATATGAAAAATAAAAAAATATTTAAATTTTAATAAAATATTCTTGTACTACACAGAAAAGTTAGGTCAGTCATTGTCACAATCTATCACTGATTAATAGTTATGTCCATATTTTTTATTTCAACATAATTTTAATGCACTCCTTCGTTCCTATCACTGGTTTTAAAATAATAATGGACTCCAAATACATCATTGAGTATCGTATATCGGAATTATCACGCCACCCTGGATTGTAACGCGATACCATCAGTCAAACTCAATTTCCGCCAGACAAAGAACTTCTAAAAACTATTTATGACTATCGCCTATCGGAGATAATTTCTAATGAAGCTCTGTAATAAAACCTGCACTGTGTCAGAGCTTGACAAGCTACAGGCATTTTCACACTGGCACAGAGCTGCCTACCAATTTAATAGGAATCATATTTATTTCTCTGTAAACTCTTTGAAGGAAGTTTTTTTTTTTTTTGTGCGCAAGGGTATTCATTACTCTGATTTACAAACATATTGTGAAACAAATGAATAGGAAACCTAGTAAAAACCACACTGAGACCTTGTTACTCTATCATATACATGTA
Source organism: Mopalia muscosa (assembly GCA_031763545.1). Classification (NCBI taxonomy): domain Eukaryota; kingdom Metazoa; phylum Mollusca; class Polyplacophora; order Chitonida; family Mopaliidae; genus Mopalia; species Mopalia muscosa. The sequence goes on from JARFOD010097212.1 coordinate 4,525, forward strand.
CCAGAAGCGGATCTTGGGGCTTGATCTCGCCAGGGTAAACTAGAAGGATTGATTGATTGGTGTTTTATGCTGTGCTTAAGGGTATTTCACTTATCTTATTGTGGTGTATTCCAACAATAATTGACGTTAGCACCACCAAGATGTGAAGCATTTTCATAACGTCGGAAAGTTAATTTTCCTCCAGTGCTAAGGAAAGACAGCATTGCTACTCTTCAAACAAACTGCCCTTAGCCAGAGAGTCAGACATGTTTATTTCTGAGCCAATGCAGTTCATCAGAAAAGCTACTGAATAGCATACCAATAAGATTTACCAGAGACCATGATACGTTACTTAATGTCTTATTGTGTTTAACTTTCCCAAATTTTAGAAAATGGCCTTGCTACCCTTGTCAAATGTATCGGGGGGAAAGAATCTACAATTGTTTTAATTGATACTCCCCTAACAATCTGCCCTTAGCCAGACGATTACAGACCAGACACGACAATAACATGATGTAATACAATAACACCTCAAGCTGATAAGCTTCTTGCTGTCCCATAGCTCTGTCAGCTCGAGGGCAACATGAAGTTCCCTTCCGAATCGACTATAAACTGATTCACCCATGTTGGTTACATGAAATTACACTGAATTTAATTTTAAATTCATAGTGGGATAGTCGAACCACCCTGATTCACACCGTTGGCAAGTTTTATATAAACAGATATTTTCTTATGAAGTCTTCAACCACACTTGCCAGAAGACCGGTTGACTGGTGTATCGTGTTTGAACTGTAATCACTTATTTGAAAGTGATCATATGAATTCAAGAGCGATCTCAAATGCTGGAATATTAATACTGTTCATCTAGTGATAAGTGCACTACATGAAGAATATACGGCCCCAAGCGAGGGACTTACAGTAAACAATTCTACCCATATAGCTTAGAGAGCAACCTCTATTCAAACGGATGAAGTTTTGTTGACAAACTCGACATCAAAGACCTTGACTATTTGACAAGAGCTGCACTATCGCTTTTTTTCATTGTTGTCAAAAAGCAGAGAAAGTCAACAGCAGGTGAGGCCCTGCCCGATACACGTGGCTCTGTGTAGCAAATGCTTGTCAAAGCCACTGATAGTGGTCCGTTGACAGATTCACGATCCTGACATTGACGATGTCCAAAAGTGCAAATTTGAACAGCACAAAATTTAAACCAACAACACTTGGCAGAGTGTGCCATCATGCCCTAAGTCAACTCAGACTTCTTGTCGACACAACAAAAAGCCTTAAATTCTAAAAACTCTTTCACAACACCTAAAGTCAAAGAAAGGCATGCAATATAACATTAGCATTCCACAAGATTTTGAAATACTGTAAAAAACATTTAATTCTTCCTCAACTACAATACATAGTTTTTTGTCCTTTATATAGAAATCTTCAAGTATTCGCAATACCGCTCAAATGCAAAATTCTACTTTTTCAAATAAAATTGCAATAATAGAACAAAATGCAAACACATGGATTCAATGCTGACACATTTGTTTAGCTCAATACGACAGATGGATAAGGGTCATTTTTTTTCCCAATCTAGTCAGGCATATTTTGGATTCATCACAAAATATTTTCTCTTTGAATTTGTGGTGTTGTTTTTGTTTTTTTCCCTAGGCTATTTTCTCACTGGTTTATAGTTTGCAGACTAGTTTACATTTATTGCGTCTCACAAATGGCTAGTTTAACCTTATTGCAACATCTCACAGATCACAAATGAAAGTTTTTCTAAAAAATAAAACATAATATTTTTGTATGATCTTTTGCTTTATGAAGTCTGCAAAAGTTACATCACAAATTATATAGAAATCCCCTCCCCCCAGAAAATTACGTAGTATTTTTTTTCTTAACTCACTTTCTTCCTGGAAAGACTCTTCCTCCATTACATTTCCGTGGTAACGGTTTGACTTTGACAGCAGACCTCAGGCTGTTTAACCCCTGGGTTGGAGGTCGAGGCTGGTGCTGGAGATGCACCATGTTTACAGAACGTGGAAACACAAATGTTTATCACAGGACAAGACAACGTTGGCATCTTAGACATGCTTGTACCGCCATGAGGCCAAGCTAGTTGGATGTGAGTTCAGAACAATCTACATGAACTATTTTTTTAAGTTAACCAAAGCTTTGGAGACAAAACTTTTGATGACGATGCCACTGCACAATCCTGTCACAGCTTGCTCCACAAGTAGACCTGATATCTCGTCTTAGTTCACGATTGAGGATGATCCAGTTTACTTTCTGTTTAAGTTAATTTGCATGGCCTTAAATTCACTGAAATATTCCCAGCTTTACGAATGTTTGTTCCTTTTTTCTGACATTTGTAAATTGTTTAAGAAAATGGATTGCCCAGTCCACTCCACACATTTGGTATGTCCAGAAAATGTTTCCGTCTCTGGACATGAAATTAGCCATCAAATGTCACCATGACGATATGTCGGAAACAGGTATGGAATAAACAAGATAACAAACGATCAAGGACTTTTCATTACCTTATTAATCCATCAGAAGCCTGTGTTCACTGATCATGGAATGAGTCTTCTAACTGGCTCTCAAGTCAAACACACACAATGTCAAGTTGACACAGAATTTTTAACTAAAAAAAGTTCTCTACAAAAACTTACTCCAAGACTAGATGGAGTCTTACATTTTTGATAAGTGGATCTACAGCTGTACACGTATTGCTTCTTGTTTTCACAACAATTTGTCTTGAGTTATTATAAGAACAGCACTGAAGGAAGGGAAGTTAAATTCTGCAGTCATACCATTATTATGTCTTAGCCAATGTCTGTTTGATCAATCACAGGCATCAGTTAAATTAAAAGTCATATATTAACAGATTCTTTGCCTCAGACTTGAGTTTTCATCGAGAGTCAAAAACAAAAGCGAATTTCGGTAAGAAAGTTTTCCTGGCAAAACACAAATAATCCCCACTGTTCAGAGGTTTTTCTGTCTCTAATTTGTTTGGATCACGCCAAATGAACCAAAGGAGTATGAAAATGACACATTGATCTTAAAAACAAATAGTTTGTATTGACACAAACCTCAGAGCCACAGCTAGCCTGTCACTCGGTTAGCTGTGTTTGGGTGTTATAAAGTCTGTGTGCTCGGGAACGTTTGCACACGCTGCTTAACATCAACAGCCAATCAACAGCCAATCCCATTACAAGTGATAACTGACAGGAAGTATTCTCTACAGATCAAAAATTAATCCATTTTGTCAGCGAGTTCGAAAATAATGGAATTAAATAACTATTGCCGTCAGACCATATTACTGTCATTGCACGAGCACCCCATGTCTGCTATACACTGTTTCCAATACGTTTATCAATTGTATGTGCTGTGTTATTATTGAGCACGATCTCTTATTACCTAATTAGATAATAAACTCACAATTGATCCTGAGGCAGGAATAGAATTTCACAAAACTTTTCCGCTGGTCAAACAAACCAATTTCTACAGACCTCACAGTTACTAGTACCTATAATGTGTTCCGGGTCAGCTATGATCCAATCTTTATCAAAAGTGTGTAATGTCTGAAAAGATTGATCAGTGGTTTTACTGACCAGTTCCAGTTGTAAACAAATGGTTCACAATGATAAAATCTTTATCAAAACTGAGCTATGTCTTCAAAATGCTGGTCTGATGGACTAGTAGCAGGTTTGAACAATGGGTTCACAATGATTTTTACTTTTATGTCTTTTGCTAATTTCAATCTCTATCAATATAATGTTCTTTAAATATTTTTCTGTTCTTTTCCTAATCAGAGGATCCCCATATCTCTCTGTTACACCACTGGTCAAGTGGCTCTATCTCATATATCAGGTGTATACATACACTGTGAATAGTCCCATATACTTAATTACACTCTGTATACTATACCAGTTTCAATGCAGTCTATTCTCATATCTTACACCAGTCAACTTTACACAGTTAATTAATTTTTATTTCTCTTAAAAATTGTAGATAAAAAAGTGAAGCAATATGAGTGTGAATGTGTGACTTCCGTCCGAATAAAATCTTTCTTATCCGCTGTCATAAAGTCCACATGTGTTGACACAATATATGCTTGGCTACCAGACCATACATAAGAATGTGAGTTTCTATTGTGTTGTTAAGTACTGTGTCAGTCCACAATAACAACATCTGAGAATTTTAGAGTACAGCCATCCTGGGTTTAATACAACGAATCAACAATATATCACTTGGTGGAAATTTCCTGACAGTTTTGAGCCACAGATTACAGCAGACCTCTCCAGTCTTCATCAACAGCATCTGACAATTTTGGGAGTACACAGTGCATTAATACATAACTTTGAAACTCAATATTTTAGGCTGTGAGACAGTCCTGTGGCTTCACTCGGAAAGACAAACGTATCGTTAAAAAAACACTGTATGTTTCTTTTCTTGAATAATCATTGAATTCAAGATGTCAATATATATAACTCACTGTAAATCTCAATATTATTCCGCTCATGGGAATGTATCCTTTCTAAATAGGTCCTAGCACAAATTATCCTGCTCACGGGAGTTGTATCGTTTCGTTTCTAAATAAGTCCTAGCAAAAGCGGGGTGCTGGATACAAAAAAACCACCTTTTCCCTGTAGTTTTTGTTCAACAGTTCTGAATTGCAGATCACATATGATATCTTCACCTGATTTTACACATTTAACTGCTGAATTCAATCTTTCTGAAAAGAGAACTCAGAAGTTGGCTGCCATAATGTACAATAAAAAGTCCTGACTGTAGATTATGTTTCCTTTACAGTCCTGGCTGTAGATTATGTTTCCTGGGAACAATACACAATGCTGGGTGCATCAAAAACATGTTTATTCTAGTTCTTACAATAACAGCACAGCAGGAATACCCAATATACCACTATCATCAAACAATAACAAACACTTTGGCAAATATCCTTGGAGATTAACCTATGTGTTTATGTTAAAAATTTAGAGCATGTCAAAGTGACCCGCCCATCAAAATGTCAAAATAATATCCTGTGAAACAGCTGACCCTAAATACTTCTACAAAATATTCGGATATATTCAGACTCCAGGCAATGATAGAAGAGTCACACAAGTAAATCTATTGGCTCGCGTCCGATTAAATTGAGTTAAGTATAAAGAAAATCGAACTAATTAATTAATGTATTCATCTGCACACAGATCTGAAGGTTCATTGGGAAGTCATACAGAATTTGCATTATTCTGCATGAACATGAATGCAAATCCAGCTTGAATAGTGATTGTCATAAACTACACAGCACATTTCATATTCAAGTGTTCTATATAAGTTTTGGGGGTTTTCCCTTTTTTTTCGTATCACAAACGGATACTTATTTGCTCACTCCAATCTTTTCTCACAAAGAGACCTGTTTTAAATTTTTTTTATCAAATTACAAAGTAGCAGAGTGGAATATGTTTAGAACGAATTGAAGTTCTCTTTGTTTTGTTCCTAGTTTTATTCCTCAAATACAAGGTGAGAGGAGCCTTTAAGATACTGATAGGGATCTTCAAGCAGGTATAAATTTCTTTATCTCTCACCAGACTGTCCAGGTAACTTAAAAATAAACATTCCCAAAGTAAGCTAAACCAAGGTAAAAACAAAATCACTCAATGTTTTCATCAGATACTTGATGAGCGATTTAAATTGTCTAACAGTTAAAAATGGCACCATAACATGCCCTGTGTAAATGATTTCTAGGATGACAATATAAAAGTTCTTTATAAGATGAGCACAGGTATGCAGCTGATCATTAAACAGTCTATTAAATTTTCCAAGTTGACAGCACAACTAAAAACATCCTAATTATATGTTTCAAACGTATCAAATACACACAAGTACCATGTTCCAATCCTAGAAAATCCTCTGGTTCACAAAACTTAGCACTCGACTTCACCCATCTCAAATCTCAAAATGTCTAAAACTTGGGAGAGCAAAGTCTATCGGGCTCAGTTATTCCAGCCCAACCCCAAGTTAGTTTCAACGACAAACCATCAAATGTCCCAGTCCATAGATAAATATGAAGTTCTTGTTTTACAGGAGCCGAATTTGGAGCTCCGTCTACACTCACTGGCTTCAGCTGACGTGATCAGCTTGTCTGACTGCCCCTCAGTGAGAAGAAAATTCTCGCTGACTTGTTAACAAACGTCTCCTTACATTGTCAGACAAGGTTTGCCCCAGGCTCTCTAGCTCAGTGGCCTGAGAGTTGCGTGTGAACTGATTCATATCTCTTAGAACGACAAACAACTGTTGTATGAGACCTATCTCAGGAACAGCTCCAGAGTGGCTGTCAAATGACTATAATAAAGTGTGCTGCCTTTGCATAAAATTATGCTTTATTATCAAAAATCCACAGGTCCTTATTTTACACATCAAACCTTTTGTATAGTACCTGTGAAATTAAATACTTTTCTAAAACCCTGGAAAGTTGCACAAGAAAAAGTTTGAACTTATAATAAATAAGGCACATTTGATACGGGTCCTATCAAGATATGGATACATCAAGAAGTCTATATCTTTTCCAACACTGATCGGTAGAAAATTGTTTTTGAAAGGAAATGCATGTGCATGTGCTTTTCTTGGGCACTGGAAATCTCAGTATATTTAAATTTTTTTTTTTTAAAAATGACAAATACGGTATTTCTACAAAATAATAATAGTTATTTGGCACCTACAGTGTAAGAGTGTTTAACAGCAGAAAATCTTATTGTTACAACACTTGTTCACTGAAAGTTATTTTGCCAATAAATAAATGACATACTTTTTGGGGGCTTTCTTTTTTGTATAAGAAAAAAGTTAGAACAAATTTAAATAGCCTATGTACAGCAGCATGTTCTTTTTTAAAATGCCATCTGCAATGTTTTTCAAAGCAATTGTCGATATAGTTGTTGTTGTCATCTGGGGCCAGGGATGTGGAGCTTGTTTGTTTGTTTGAGGTTTAGTGCTGTAGTTCAGATTTTTTCACTCACATCATCATGACAGTGTGCCAGCCCAATGGGTAAACGAAACGACCTTGACACTACTGGTTACAAACAAAGACAAGACAACTAAAGGACAATCAAAGAATAATGTAATACAAACTAATACATAATAAACAGATCAGTTTTATTTGTTTGTTTGATTGATTGGTGTTTAACGTCGTTCTCAAGGGTATTTCACTTATAATATGGCGACCGATTGTCCGCTTCACACTGTACACAGTCATATTACGGTGGAAAACTGGGAGGAAACCTTGCAAAAACCACCCCTGCGATTGTCGGAGCCACAACATGTGACTCAATCACATACTTTATGTTGCCCCTATAATAGTTCTGAAAGTACCAGGGCAAGCCAACAGGAAGCGTCTTAGAGTCCCTCCCAACCCTGGCTGGGAGTAGAGGCAACTGGAAACTCTCCACATCTTGTTATTTAAGCTGTCTATTTAATTGAATGGTTTGTTTGTTTGATTGGTGTTTAACGTCCTATTCAAGGGTATTTTACTCATATTATGACGGATTGTCCACTTCACACTGTACACAGCCTCATTACGGTGGAAAACTGGGAGGAAACCTCGTAAAAAAACACCCCCGCTTTTGCCGGAGCCACAACATGTGAGTCGCTCATATACCTGAGGGTCGAAAGGCAGACTGGAACCCAGTAAATCGAAGCATGTTCAGTTCAGGAAGTGCACTATCTACTACTGAGCCACAGCTGCGGGCGGCTGGGAGTAGAGGCAACAGGAAACTCTCCACATCTTGTTATTTAAGCTGTCTATTGAATTTAATGGTGAGCTTATACCAGTGACATATGTGTGGCTTACAGTATGTTGCTTATATATTTAAATGAAAAGATCACAATTCTATAGGCTTTGAAATATGGAGAAATGTTTTGATTGGTTATTTTAAATCAAGCGGGAAATTACATCAGTTGAAATCATGTAACATAGAAAAGTCACTAATTTTGATCGGTCAGGTACAGTTTTTTATTAGTGATCCCTGGCTCATTTTTCCATCTCTGCAATTACAGTCTAATCTTAGACTATATAGCATTTAGAGAGTGTGAGAATTTAAAAGAACTAAAAAACTTAATTGAAACACCACTTTGTGAATTTGACCTGTAGATAATGCACCATCAGTTTTGTGGCTTGGTTTAAGAGTTCTCAACACACAACAACAAGCTCATCTGTGTAAATCTACAATTCTTTGTGAATCTCATTCTATCCGACTTTTTACATTCCTTCGCTATATATTTAATTCATTTGTCTTTATTTGCTTAAAAACATTTGACTTGGCATGGTAACACAGATGCAATTGTTCTCAATTCGTGAGATGGGAATTATTTCCCTATAGGCAAAAATATCTGTATTATACATCACCATGTATGCCCTTATCATGAACAATTACATTACGTGCAAAGCAAAATAGAAAAGTACTGCTTTTTGTTGACATTTCCTTGCTGAATACACTCTTTGAAAAGTCATCTGTATTGAGGCGTTAAGTTTGACACCATTTTATACATTAAATTACTTAAGAAAAGACAACCAGTGTAGAGCTCCTAAAAATATGAACAACTTGGTCGGTTTTTGTTGGACTTAAGGTCATTCCACTCAAAGGGCTGGTTTGTTTGTTTGATTATTAAGAGTTAAATGTTAAATGCCCTGCTTGAGATCATTTCACTCATGATGGCGAGCTAGCCCAAAATGTGAAGGAAACCACCAATCCACATCATTGGCAATAAGCAGGACTGTTCTGTTGGAGAGAACGGACCAAACAGGGTCTCCACATGTTTATGCAAACTTATTTTAGGAGGACTGATTTATAAGTTTCCTAAATTGTTTGCAGTGATTATCTTACTTTGCATTTTGCTACTGATTTTGACAAATTTTGTCAATCCGATCATCAATGAAGTTTGTACTATAAAACAATTTTGCTTTATTTTTCATAAATTTATGTATTTAAAAATCATCAAAGCACTGGCAAATGCAAATGTTTCAGAAGACCCATTCTATGATGATGCCAGACAAATTTACAGCACATGTCTAAATATTTGTTTGTTTCATTGGTGTTTAATGTCGTACTCAATGATATTTCACTTTATAACGACGGATTGTCCACTTTACACAGCCTTATTAGGGTAGAAAACCTGGAGGAAGCCTCGTAAAAACCACCTCTGCGAGTGCCGGAGCCACAACATCTGACTCGCTCATATACCTGATGGTCGAAAGGGTGACTCAAACCTGTGAATGGTAAATCGAAGCATTTTCAGTTCAGGAAGCGCACTCATTTATATGACGGATTATCCACGTCACACTGCTTCATGCCTAATAACCATGGAAAACGGAGAAAAAAAATCATCCTGTGATTGCTTGAGCCACATCTTGTGACTCGCTTATATACCTGATGGTTGACAGACGGACAGAAACCTGTGAACAGTACATCAAAGTAGAATTAGTAAGCTCACATGCTAACCACTCTGATATACGAAAAAGTCATACCAGAAATTACGGGGAGGTTTTACCAAGGTTCCTCACAACTGTTCCTCCATATTTAAATTAGGTAGAGTAAAAAGTGGACAATCTGTCAACATATGACTGAAATACTGACACACTAACCACTAAGCCACGGCTGATCTCTGATATACGAACAAGTCATACTAGAAATTATGGGGAGGTTTTACCAAGGTTCCTCACAACTGTTCCTCCATATTTAAATTAGGCAGAGTAAAAAAGTGGACAATCTGTCAACATATGAGTGAAATACTGACACCCTAACCATTAAACCACGGCAGGGAGCCCTACTATAACTAGAGTGAGCCACAATAACTTGAATTTTTACAGTAGTTGACCTTCTTTAGGACTGCTAACTACCTTAACAACAAAGCCTCCAGAGACTTAACTTAGTCCCACAGATATTTGATTACTGTAACCTCAAAGACAGACTTTACTTTAGTCCTGCTTTAGATAGACATTCAGATAAGCACAGTGGATATCCAGGCTATGAAATGTGAGCCAGAGTATTTTAACAAATATGACCGGAGCAATATCGTGAGTGATTGATTTTCTATATTAAATATATTTTTTTAGGTGGAGAAGAAAAATTTTGCTTGCCTCTATCATGACCCAAACTCGTATCTCTGTGTAGCTAGCCCAATAATATTAATACTTTAATATTAAAGTGTAATTTCTGTCATACTCCATTGATACAAGCTAAATAATCTTTTCCTCACATTTTTTTTTCAATAAACATTTTTTTATTTTAGTTTAAACAACCTAGCCAAAATATGTATCGTTGTGCAGGTCATTGTAACAACAGCAAAGATTTCCTCGATTAATGGATTATGATATTTTCTCTGTATGACGTACATGTAGCAACTGTTCAACAATTTCACAAACGTATTACGATTGATTAATTAATTATTAATAATCAAGAACTCCAAGAAGAATTTCCAGGAGTAAATGAATATAAAGCAGTGCATTTATCATGAAGAGGTTAGATTGATTGATTGATTGGGGTTTAACCCTGTACTTAAGGTTATTTCACTCACCAACCCTATGTGTGAGGGAAATTACTCCAACACCGATGGCCTCAAACAAAAACATCACACGACAAATACAGGATAACACAGACATCACAAACATATTGGCTTCGAAGTTCCTGTGCGGATGGTTGGAGGGAGCTTCATGATGCCCTGGTGCTCTCAGAGCTAAAGGGGAACAGGAAGCCAATCTGTTTGTGGTGTCTGTGTTACGTCCTGTTGTCCTATATTTGTCCTGTCCTGTCTTTGTTAGTTGCCAGTTGTGTCGAGGGTGGTTTCCTTCACCTATTAGGCTGGCACGTCGTCATTTAAGTGAAATACCCTTGAGTACACCATTAAACTCCAATCAAACAAATCTTTTTCTAGATCATGAAAGGTAGCTCCCTATTTCTCAAATTATGAAAAAAGTGATTGTTATTTTTTTTTAGCTTCAAGTTTATTGCACAGGTAGGGTTATGGGAAACAAATAATTTATTATGGATGGCCTGACCACATAGAGTCATTAAATAGTCACAATAATACACACTAAAATACGATCAGCTTTGGTCTGTTTACAAATTTATCTGGAGGCAAATAAAGAGGATAAAAGCTTGCATTTGTGGAATCTGGACATCTATCTAAAGTAATAGCCACCCTAACACAACTATTCTAAAATGTTGGAAGATTATTGTTCCTTCAGTGCTAATATAGCATGCCTTGGTCTGAAACTTACTGCCAGCAGCCAGAGGGTCTGTGACTGCATTGGTTAAGATGCATTCTCACAGTACGATTTGTAGTAACAACTTTGGGGGATTTCCTTATTTTTTGGGGCGTTTTGATTGGTTGCTCATGCAGTATCAGTTTTTCCAACAAATACGGGGAATCCGCTAAAGTCATCACTACAAATCACACTGTGAGAATATGCCTTTAAGCTTATTGCTCTGGTAGCCTTAGTCTTGGAGCTATGGTGCAGCATCAAGCTGATCTGTTTGATGTGGCGTTTAGAGTTTTGTGATTGTCTTTTCTTTGCTTGTTGCCAGGGACATCATGGGGATTTTCCTTCACCCATTTTGTTGGAACCCCATCATATGACTATTGCCGTCATATAAGTGAAATACCCTTAAGCACTACGCAAAACACCAATCAATCGATCATCAACCCATCACATGACTGAAATTACCTGAAGCACTGTGTATTACCCCGATAAAACATACAGTGTGGTTCATGAGTTCAACCCATCTTACACTTTTCAATTGTTATGCCCCCTTTTGGGAACATGATTGTTCTATAGCAGACTTTTAGATAAGTGTTTTTAGATAATTTACCTTTTATGAAGTCTGGCGGGTGGGGTGCCCGTGTCAGTTTGTCTTCTCTTCCTTTGTTCTATCGCTCACAGTGTTCGATTTCATTGTATCGATCTCCAGTATATGAGGGAGTTGAACGAAGGGGCTGTGGTAATTGTGGAGATGGGCTTTTGATATTTCCTCTTAGTTTTACACCGTATTTAAGAAGGGCAGTATGAGAAGTGGACTATCCCTCATCATATAAGTGAAATACCCTTGATTATGATTTTAAAACTACTAAGTCAAGCAAATGCTAATGCTTAATGTAACCGCATAAATCCTAGCAGATTAGACAGTCAATGATAAATGTGTTTAAAGTTTAATAACTTTTGTAACGATGGAATGAAATAATAGCACTTCTGTTAAGTATGGCATTCAGAACCAAATATTCCAAATCATAGTCGATCATAGACGATTGACTGCGCATGACTAACATGGTGGACGTGTAATTTTTTCTCCGGTACAGTAAGATATGCCTGGGGTTGATTTAAACAATCTATAGGAAATATCGTATGTAATCATAATGGGGCGTGGTAAGGATAACACAAAATCAGCCAAAAAAACGACAATTAATGATCACCAGACTGAAACTAACCACCAGAGTGAC
>JARFOD010097223.1:0-16986 GCA_031763545.1 Mopalia muscosa
CTCGCCTCTTACGATCGACCAAGGAAGCCGAGGGAGTATTCTGCAGGGCCATGGCCCACCCGCTCCCTCACAGGGCTGGAAACTCATGGAAGAAGCAAAGTGTTACTTGAAGTCTTTTTTTATTTGACTGAAAATCCCTTCCTGTGTTGACAGTGTTGCCTGACAGCTGATTGTAAGTACGATAGCAACTGCTAAAGTATATAATCCTGCTTAGAAAGTTTAAGAAAGAAAGTACAGTAATATGTTTACTCAAGCATATAATATAGATCATTAACTCAGTTGTAAAGGGTCTAATATATTGGTATAATATAATTTCAATTTAATCTGTTAAGGTTGATAATTTTATGCAGATTTGGTTATTTTTAATATCCTGTTTAATAAATAAGTTTGGGAGTTTGGGTTAATGGCTGTTACAGAGCTTCCAGTTGTTGGTCTATATTTGTAGGGGACATTGTGTGTTTATTGACTAAGGCTAGCAGTGATTTTGATTGAGCCACTTTGAGTCAGATGCGAGTACAAACTTTAGCCCGAGGCATTTTGTTGAACTGGGCACAGGTATTCAGGTCTTTGTTGTCATTGTTAATGCAGAGATTTAAAGAGCACGTGATATTTCAGCGGTTAATCTGACGCTATAGCAATGCGCTCAAGAGGCTGGGGTTCGCACATGGCCGGAGATGTTAGCGGAGACTATACCTTCTCTGGGTCAATCTAGTTCACAGTTGGCAATGGGATTTATTTCCATAGCTCTGCTCCCTTAGAGGTTGTTAGTAGTTGAATCAGTGTCCAGGTAGAGGTGTTGACATTTAATGACAGTGTTTTACCTGAACAATCCAGTGATCGGGTTTACCTCTGATAGAGATTTTCTCGGAGTGAGACCAAAGATTTTTATTATCCCAAGGAATAATTACCTGGACTATAGCAGACATCAGACAAACCTAATAATTGACTGTTAATGAGAGAGTGCCAGCATAACTTACAGGTAATTTAATTCAGAGTGATTGACATCTTATTGCAATACAGTATGCTGATACATGTATAGCAGTATAATAGGCATTGTACAATAGGCACTGTACATTTGAAAGCTATATAAAAGATACACATTTAATATTTATTCCATACATTTTTTCAGGCCTAAGTGCACGTGTACATTCATTTTTGAGACTGGAGACAGCCAACAAAGAGGCATCTTAACTGCTGGTATCAGCAACATATTTAACATTGGCAATGGTCTCATAATATTTATGTTAAATTGAACAGTTTAGGCACATTTGCACCTGTAAAGAAAAAGGAATATAATACTACTTTACTGTCTAATTAAATGTTGGAGAATTGTCTAGATCTTAGTTGGAATTTTATCTACCTGTAATGTCAACTTACATCTGGAAATAAATGACTTTACAGGTTACAGTAATTGGGTGATAAAAAGTGAGGTAATGCCATGTAGTAAACAAAACAAAGATGACAAGTAGACGACAATGGGAAGTGTTGATTGTGATTGTATTACACAGGGTTAATGAGACTCTAATGACAACATGTCACTTTCCACCTGCCAAAATACTCATTAACCTGACTTTCTGGAACTCTCATCATATTATCTTGTGTTTTCCTGTGGAAAATCAACATTTATGGAATGTTCTACTCCCAACATTTCTAACTTTTTGTTTTTGTTTACCTGTTTTTCCATTTGTTTTATTATTCATTAAAAATATTCTGGTATTTTGGGATTATTTTTCCCAATTTATACAATAAATGTGGATTGTTCTACTCTCCTAATTTCTACTTGTAATTCATTCTTTAACTGTAACTTTTTTATACACAATTCTTAAAAGAAAACTATATTATTTATTACTGGACTCTTCTATTCCAAGCTTATAACTGTTCACTTGACTATCTTATTTAATAGGTACATGTTACAGGAGCTTATCATAGGATACCGCAGTGACAGCAAATTTTGGATTGTAATGGCTTTGTTTAACTTAAAACTAATCAGTGTAAAACACTAGATAAGACTGGTTCTTATCTAGGTTGGCTTGTTCTCTGTGATAATTGGGCAGCAGTTTTCAAACATTTCATTTCGAAGGCAGACATTGTAGTGATGAAAAGTGCTCTAATCTACAGTCCAAATTAACTATGACCACATATGTTTGTCTGTTACTTTAATTGGATTTACCTTTGGTTGAATGTAATTGTCACTGTGCAAACGCTGTGCAAGGGGTGACTTTCTATTACCAGCATAGTGCAGTCAATAGCAGTTAAGTTCATTCGGGAAGTTTTGGACTTATTCATCACTCAAGGTTTAAATTGATAACCCCTAATCAAATCAGAAACCCTGGATTTTACCTGTGGAGAACATCTATTGCCTCAGGTAGGTGAGTCATTCTATATCTTCATGTATAATATGATAATCTGGTATCAGACCAGAAACTTAAGCAATAAGTGTGATAACCGGATTTTTAATTTTTATATTCTGTATTCTTAATTTAAATTTATTATAAAATTTTATAGTAAATGGATCAGTACAATTCTCTTAGCCCATATAATTGTAGCCCATAGCAGTGGACTAATCTATACAAATTATCACAGCCTATATTTCTATCTTATTCAGCTGAGCATACCCATTTTAAATTTACTTAAGTCTCTTTTTATATTTTGATTGTGCCAATAATAAAGTAATTTTTGATAAATAGTAATTTTTGGTAATGTGACCAGGGGCATCCGCTAAGCCAAATGCATGAGAAATGAAGGTCTTGTTTGACCAGTAGTAGTAGTAAGTCCCTTAGACATACAGTACCAGTACTCCACAAGCCAGTCACACCATGTTATCAACCAAAGGTGAAGCCTATGATATATTTAGAAAGATTATCATTAATCCAAAATATTAATTGTAAAATAGTTTGTGAACATGTATTAAAACCTATGATTTATGAGTGATCACTTTTTAATCTACATGTATTACGTTGGCCTGGGGCTGTAGTCAAATGAATGACTTCACTAGTTCACACACTGTACCTGTTCTATAGGTGGGTCTTGACCTATAATAACAGCTACCTCCCTATCAGTATTGGTTTATTATACTACTGCTCTTTTTCAATGTTTATTAATATGTTTTTTTAAGTGCTATTAAAAGCTTACTAACAGCATATAGTAAACGACTCCAATAAAAGATACACATGGATACATGCATGCGGATTCAATATTTCGGTTTATTTTAAAAACTTTTTACAAAAATGAAAAAACTTTTTATAAAAATGAGAAATATATTTACTGAAGGTGTATATACAATTAACTGTTTGTGTCACTCATTAATACTAATACATTCAGTTTCAACATCAGTGTCTGACAGCAGTTTATTAGATATGCAAACTAGATGACTAATACGATAGATTAATACAATAGGACGTCCTGCTCTCATTTAAGATTATGCAAAATGTCAAAAGAAACTTACAGTTTTTGGTTTACTTAATAATGTTTGAAACTTTAATATAAAAAAACCAAAATGTTTTCTTACCCCGTTGACACATTCTCCTGGGTTTTTTTAACCACATGTTTTGCATTTAAATACATGTTAATAGGTTTTTAAGAAATATTTGACTTTGATAATAATCTTGTTAAGTTAATCCTTGTCTGCAGAGCAGCAATGGTGACATAACACTGGATGAAGATTCAGCTTTCAACTCCTTAAGCAAAACGCTTCATATTTTGATGTTGTGATATTAACACATGCTGTTGAAATAGCCACAGTCATATTTATATAAGTGAAATTTTCTTAAGTCTGGCTTTAAAAAAAACCAATCTATCATTTACTCCATTTTTTCCATTACCTGTAGTCTTTTTTAAACAGATTTTCTTCAGATGTAAACATTTTAGAATTTTTATGTTGCTTTAAGCTAGTTATTTTGACCATCAAAGGGCTTGGTGAAGCTCAGGATTTCCTCACAGATGATTTGTAGCATATTCCTATTAGAGTCATCCTTTAATACATGGTGAAAACAGAGTGTGTTTAAAGTCTAAATGATTTATCGCCAAGCATAAATAAAATGTGTCGTGTTAATGTATCTGTAAATGCATGGTCAAGCAGAACTATGTGTGTAAAAAGAGGACATCACTGAAAGGTGAGGGGATGTTTCGACAACACATGGACATCCCCTACCTTCAATACCATCTACATCATGTGGGCATGCTTATAACACTACTAGTCTCTTAACACTCACTGAACCATATCAAAACTCCTGTCAAACTGTGTGAAGTCCCTTAAAGGGCCACTCCAGTCTCAACTATGAAAGTGTCCCATAACTCTTGTTTAGTTCATGTAAATATTATGTTTTTTATTTGGTTGATTGATGATTGCTTAATGCCATACTTAGGGGTAATTCACTTATGCCTGTGATGTACTCTAACTGATTGGTGATTGCTAAATGCCATACTCAGGGGTAATTCACTTATGCCTGTGATGTACTCTAACTGATTGGTTGATTGGTGATAGCCTAATGCTATACTCAGGGGTAGCTCACGTATGCCTGTGATCTACTCTAACTGATTGGTTGATTGGTGATTGCTAAATGCCATACTCAGGGGTAATTCACTTATGATGTACTCTAACAATGATTACCACATTTATACCACAAGCATAAAAATGTGATGTGTTTTGTTCTATTGTAGAAATAATTTTCCTCTAGTGATAAGTAAGGACAGGAGGACCAATATCTTAACACACTACCCACAGCAGAAAATAAAATAAATTTCAACTTTGAAAGCAAGACAATTATCACAATTTTTAGACATATATGTTTGATGTTGTTTTAGTAAACAATGTATAAAAAAATAAATACCTAGAAAAGTGTAAATTACGTTTTACTGAGTGACTTAATGAGTTCAGGAAATAAAATATTTCTTAAGCCCTCTGGTATGTAGATGCAACATACTGTCTTTACTTAGCACTGAAGGAAGATTATTTTTTGGGGTTAATTCAGGCACAGTTGTGGAATATGTTCTGGTGTTATTTACTGTTGGAAGACACCATCGTCACTCAAGTGAAACACCCTAGAGTCTGGCATAAAGCACCAATCAACCAATCAAACTTTTTCTACAGGAAATGTATTAAATTTTTAGGTTCCACACACTTACATGTAAGCAGTGTGCAATCTTCATTAAGAACTAAATTATGATATAAAATGTCTAATAAAATTATATGAGCAGCTGTGCACTTTTATTCGTGACAGGAAAATCGTTTGTGTAATCATTTTTAACTATGATGTGTGAACAGTGTGATAAAATAATAAAACAATTGAAAATGACTTTGAAGTGGTCATTTAATTTTATATATAGGATAAAACCATTAAAAAAAAATAATTCTTCAACATAAATGCAGTAAGGTTATATCGGGCAACAAATTGTGATAGCTTGACTCCAATTCTACTGAAGTTAAAAAAAAAATTCTC
This sequence comes from Mopalia muscosa, assembly GCA_031763545.1. Lineage (NCBI taxonomy): Eukaryota > Metazoa > Mollusca > Polyplacophora > Chitonida > Mopaliidae > Mopalia > Mopalia muscosa. The sequence continues at coordinate 5,439 of JARFOD010097223.1, forward strand.
TGCACAGTATTTTGAATAATCAGCCTGAGGGACCAATCAATTGACAATTTATTTACCATGTTCAATAACTGATGCAACAATGGATCAATTGACTAGTAAGCTTTCTTGCAATAATAAACATAAGGCTGACTGGTGAAGTTTTCAGAAACCCAACTCAATAGGACAGGTGTTCATATTAGCCCAGTTTAATATTTTAACCTAAATAGGAAGTTAATGTGGAGAATAAACTCAATTTAAAACTTCATCTTAACAGATCATTTTTAAAAAACTCAATTCAGACTGCATTTTATTTATGTTTAAGTATGATAAAAATAAATAGGTGAGCATTAAAATATTTACAAAATTTAATAGAACACCAAACCAATTAGTTTTTTTTCAGTAAAAAAATTCATTATTTGGACGTCTTTGAACCTCTGAGACCTTGTGTCATTTTGTAGTATTGTTGTTAATTTTTTACTCAGATTTTAATCCTACATTTGGCATCATTTGGGATTCCACACACATAGCTGCTGAGCTCATTTGGCTAGATGATCACTATATTTATATTTGTTAGATCAAGCTGCAGGGCTATTGCACCTAACATCAGAGTTTGAGGATTTATTTTTGATCATTTTACTCAATAATGCATTGTCTTTGTTTTTCTGTACAATATATGTGCCTTTAGGCTAGACATTATGTTTTGGTTGATTGTGCGTTTTATGCATAATTAAATAGGCATAGCTTTCCTTTTTCAAATAATCAGATGATTTTGGAGTCACCGTATGGTATAATACATCAATCCAAACAAACATTTATTTCCTAGGGCATATTAAAAAATCCAAGATTTTTGTCTTTTTGTTTTCTACATTTATAAACACTGAATATATGAATTCTGTTGCAATCCTATTTAATTTGAATGTCTTTCGTTATTTTGTTTATCTTTTACTGAAATAATTTTTTTTTTTTAATTTTTGTAAAATTTCATTCAGATCAATTTTCTGAAGAAAAGAAATCCAGCCAGCTGGTTGTAATACATGACAGCTGTATGTTATCAAAAGTTCTTATTTATCTGAATGCTTTGAATCACAGCTCGTATTCCTGAATTTCACAAGACCTTTGATATTTTTTTAGAGAAATATGTCACTATGATAGCCGTGTGTATTGGTGTTCAGCTTTGTTTAGTCATTGTTCTCTTGTTCATGACTTATAAAACTGTCTTATTTCTCTTAATTCAGGTCAGATCAGTATGTTTAGACAATGGTGTCTCATCACTGATAGTTTTTCTATTAATGACAGGTGAAGATATATTTAATTAGGTCATCAAGGGACTAGATGGCGCTATTTTGGCTCTCTGCATGTCTTAACTCTGACAGGTATAATCAGGTGACACTGACACCAGTCACTGTCTTTACTACCCTCTAAAGGAACATTACTTTTCTCAAAAACGTTTCCCAGGTGTGTTTTTGTAAATATGTATTGTTGGACTGTGAGTCTGTGATATAAGTGAAATACCTTTGACCATGACATTAAACAGTATGAACACCAATTAATCCATTTTTAAAGCCCCAATCAGAATGTAAACTAGTTTAGATCACTTTATTTTTATTTTTTTGGGTATATCACTTTCTTTGTTTGAACAGACAGAAAAAAATCAGTAATGATTTAGATCATTGTCAAAACTGCATGAATATGCTTCTGAATCCCTTCATTGATCTTAGTTTCTCCACTTGTCAGCTTTAACATGTCTAACCTCTGATTTTAAGTATTTGCCTTCTATAAGCAATATTAATGAATACATGTAATCAAGATTATTCTTTTAAGAATTATTTTAGTTTGAAAATGGGAAAATACTTTAAAAGGTTTAGTACCCAATAAAGCCATTATAAAATTATTTTAAATCACATAACCATGGATACAAAGTCTACAAATAGTCCACAGCTTGTGGACATGTACATGTACAACAAAGGCACACAAGAAATGTTGATTTGAATAGTAAGGAAATCTTTCGATTTTACTCTCCTATCAGATTAATATAATTCTATAAATAAATAGTGCCTTTAGTATGTCACTTTTTGCAGGTGACAAAACAGTTTACATCTATTGTGAATTAATTGATTTTTTTTTTGTGTGCAAAGTTTTAATTCTGATATACCTGTAATGTGCCTCATTAATTGACTCTACAACCATATCACCTTTGTTATACAGTATTTTTCATGACTTAAATTGAAAAGGTTACACAGATAAATTTTCTGTGTTATTTTAAAAAATATTCTCCTGTGACGGGTTGAGCATAATTTACCGTGTCACATTTCAATTCAGCCTAACTCTGCTTGACACATGTTAAAGTGACTTTTAAACTATTTATTTTGTGTCAAAGGAGAGTTAATTAACTATATTTACACTATGTGTTGATTGACTTGTTTTAAGGCATTTAGAATCAAAAGCTAACCTACAAAGTAATCTCTGGGCGGCATCTTTGAGTTTGGTTTCAGAGAGTTGGGAGGGGGCTTCTTGTTGCCGGGGTGGCTTTCTGAACTAAGGGGCAATGTGAAGCCAATCTGTCTGTCATGTATTTTTATAATGCCTCCATGTGAGTGAAATAACCTAATATGTTAAACCCCCCAATCAAACAAACAAACTAGCATTCAGTTTTGGTACCTTTCACTGTCTTTTCGAACATTGTTTATAAACATTTATATGCCTGAAAATGATGTTATCAGAATCCTTTTTTAAAAATGCTGAGCCTTAATGAAGAAGACTTTGTGATCCCAAAGAGTGAGTAATAAAGACACCTGTATAAAGAAGGCATATAGTGCCATTTTGGACAGAAATAAGACCATTGGTACAAGTATGTTGGCATGTTCTTGTTGATTTAATTCTGATATAATACCTTTCTTGTAGCTAACTAAATTGACATATCTTAATATCCAGGTAACTGTGGGCTTTATAGGTATCCAGTATTAGATAATTAAGGTTGGAGAGACACACTATTGCCTTAATTTGATAAATGTCTCTTTTTGATCTACATTTTATTTAGTAAAAATAGAGGAGAAAGAAACTGTAGTTTACTGGTCCATGTACTGGTACCTGTTCTTTTTTATGTGTTGTTTTGCTAATTCATGTATGTAAAAGCTGCTCAGTCATATTATTGAAATCTCTTCACCAAGTAATAAACAAGTCAGTCGGTGAATCATTGAATCAGTCAGTTTATTGATCTACCCACCGACCGACCAACCATTGCAGTCAGCACTTATAAGCCAGAGGGTACTTTATGGGTTAATACAAACTGGTGCTTTGAATTCAAAATCTGGTAGTTTGTTTTTGATTCTCACTATACTGTAGCTGAATCTATGATTTCTGCAGTTCCAGGATTAGAATTGTATTACCTCTCTCATGTTATTTTGCACTTTTAATATACAAATGACCTATTTTTAAATTTGCTACCAGTTAAGCCTTACAAGTATTAAAACCGTATGATTCTGGTAATAAAATAGTGTAATAAGAACTTTAAGGCCTATCACATTTGACAGAGCAGGAATGTGGAGAAACATGTTCATCTCATTTATCATTGTCTTTGGACAGATTTACAGGTACTGTAAACAGCTGAGTGAGGCACCGGACAATGATTTATTTTACCTACAAAAAAGATAAAGTAAATATGATCAACATATTCAGGTTACGATTGCTATATCCACCTCTGAAGAATAAAGCAATGATGCAATAACCATGTTATGTAACTGTGAACTCAAAATTTCATTTGGAGAAATTTTGAAACAATACAAATGCAGAATTTCGAATGAAATTACTGACATGTTCTCAAGGCATTTTTCCATTTGTGGATATACCTTGGTACCATATACAAAAAAATCAGTTTAAATGCCACAAGTTCTAAGTTGCATAATATAAGCTTATGGTCCTGGTATACTCTGTCAGAGGACAACAAAGTGTCTTCAGCTGGTATAGAGAGAGGTCAGCAATTGTGGGTATCCCATACAGCCATAGTAGGTCGAAATTCACAGGGTTATCATAAATTTCAGGTAAAGCAGACTCTGGTAGTATCTGGTATACCCTGGGGTTGTGCATCTAGTATAGGGTCTATTCACTATTATCAGAAAATAGTTTTTGTTGTGTGAAAAAGAAACCCATTAATTTTGAATTTTTAACGAGTATTGACTACAGTGACTGTAATACAATGCAGCGTGATGCAGGTTCCATTGGCTGCAGGTCATAGGTGGAATGGTTGATGATGAACTGATTGACCTGTGATTCAGGTGTTCCCAGGTATTTTAGTTCAGGCCACCCTTAATCCAGAGTCCTGGTCATTGTTGAATTCAGTTTATCCTCTGTTAACTCAACCCTAATGTTACATGTATATGTGATAGACATTGTTGATCCTCGAAAGGTCAAACCAGCAATGCTTTCAACATCACTTAATCATCAAGACCTTTGAGGGCCCCATTGCCATGGTTCACTGGTTAGCACGATTCTCCTTCGATGTACCAGTTACGGGTTCAAGTCCACCAGTTGATATTAGGTTCATGAAGGTATCACATGAGGTGACTCAGGCAATCACAAGGCAGGCTTTTATGACATTTTATCTGTGCTTTTCCATCGTATTTTAATAAGGAAGATTAAGAAGTGGACAATGTGTTGTCTTATAAGTGAAATACCCTGGAGTACATGTACAGCATTAAACCCCAGTCAAACAATTTGTAACAAACATATTTTGTATGAGTGAAGGGGAATGCAAGCCATGTCTGGACTGTATTTCTGTCATTCTATTGAAATAAGACATGTGATTTTATAAAAATTTGTATAGGAGGAGTGACGACATGTGTGACATTCACATGTCCACTGCAACTCTATTTGCCAGACCCTGGGTCTGATTTAAGGACAGTTTTTTTAGGGGGAATCCCATTCATATGTGTGACATTCACACATCCCAGCTACAGCAACAAGTTAGCTTTATTTCAAGTTTTGCATGACCCCGAAAATCCAAGGAATTCGTGTCTGAACCTTATGTATGTACATGCACATACAGTTGCAATTATTGCAAAATTAAAGAACACATTTTATAATCTTATGTGAAAAAATGTGCCTACCAATTTGAGGCAAGCAGAGTTATCCTTTCTTCCTCCAAATTATTCTCTTTTAGCGATGGAGATGCATAGGCCTTTATACAAAGCAGAAGCATGTATGTTTTTTTTTGTCTTTTTCATTTATAAAATTTAAAATTTTCTAAACGGAATGTTGCAGTAAAAAGATCTGCCATGGTGTTGTTGATCCTAACAATTTCATATTTCTATTGTACTAATTCTTTGCCATGTCCATGACCTAAAATGTTACCTAAACATTGATCTCAGAATATGTATGGTCTCTAGTGCAAAGCAAACATCCATCCACACACAATAAACCCCTTACTTCTGTTTGCCAAGTTGTATTCTATTCCCAAAGGATATGTTTCTCCTGATATTCGATTATGTGTTATGGAACAATATACTATCACGTGCAGTTTTTTGTTTCGTTCATTTTGATATCTTGGATTCTTGTTTAAATAGCGAGCCATGCCCTCAATGGCTAACTGAGTGTGGTTGGTATCACGTACACTCTTTTATTAGTCATTATAGTCAATATCTTTCAGGTTTTATTTCTCTATGTTCAGTCAGGTGTCCAAGACCCAATTGATTCTTTGGTGTCTTGAATTGTGAATTCCATGGACAGTTGGGAGGAAGCTCCCTGTTGCCCTCGTGCTCTCAGAGCTAAGGGGCAACACAAAACCAAATAGTTTAGGATATCCTTTTACTGCATAATGCCATTGCCATATATTGCTGTCATTCCATTATATGATTGAAATAACCTTAATTACAACTTTAATTCACAAACATTCCTAAATTCCTTATTCCTAAAGTTCTTTTGCCCAACTGCTTAAGGAGCTACCGTTCAACAAGAAGCCTCTCTTGTGATTGTCCAGTCTTGTCTTCCCTCAGTCATCTACATTGTATTTGCTCGGCACACCATAACACAAGCGAACTAACCTTAAGTATGGTGTTACACCCCCAGGGGTTTTTATAAACATTTTTTCATCGGGAATACCCCGATGAAAAATAACGGCAAATTGAGTTTTTCTTAAATTTGATATTCGGTTTTGTTGGAAAAAAAATTGAGTTTTGGCTTCTTTTGGCAACTGGCAAGCTATAAAATACAGACTTTACAGTGAGTGACTCGCAGATTTCATTTTTAATTATATTTTTGACGATGAAAAGTTAGTAAAATTGAGTATTAATGCATTTTGAGTGCCAAAGGTGCGTTAAAAATATTGAGTTTCAGGCAATATCAAATTGAGTTTGATGAAAAAATTTGTCTATAAAACCCCTGACCCCAATCAGACAAACCAACAGACTCTTTGAATTCAGAAATTAATCCTTTTTGCCCCATAAATCTGTGAATTTTTAACTGTTTAAATGTTATTATTTTGCTTGATAGTAGTTTTGATGTTATGAACCAAACAAAGAAAATCCATATTCACTAGCCTACTAGTGAGTACATATACTGATTTCTCCTTTTCTAGAAACCTATTCAACCATGATTTTAATCTTGTCAATATTTGTATAATCAATAAAGCATTTAAATTTTAGTGTCAATAAGAAATCTGATTTTTGTAGCAAATCATTTTTGTTTTCTTTAGAAAGATGATGTGAATTTAGGTTATATTTTTAAATAGCTGCACACTTAACACAACATGTTGATGTTTTTACATTGATAATCCAGGTTACAATCTGTTTACCTGTTTGTTGTAAGTCTACGTGACTGAATGAAAAGGTTAGAGATTCAGGTAATGTTTACTGAACCCTCCATACAGCTCAGGGTGTAAATTAACTCAACCGAACATATTTACTGCAGCAAGTTTGTTTTGGAATCTGGTTGGAATTCTACTGGCTGGAGACAGCTTATATTGATGTTTCTGAATAACACACATTGCTGTGTTTCTCTAAATGATTTTTATTTTGCTGACAAAGTGAAGACGTTTCATTGATGTGAAGCTAACTTTACATCACATTTGTTTGTTTCAATCGGACATAGGAAACTTCCTTTAGGCTAGTCTGCTGGATAAGGGCAGTATGTCTCAACTAGCCATTCTTTCTTTATTAGGCTCTGGAGGAGCATTAATTTTCCAACATAGCAAGCCATTGTCATTTTAATGAGTGAACATATCAGTGTACTACCTATTTACTTATGGAGAAATGTTGTATCATTGATGTGAAGTGACCTTGTGCATGGCGCTACAAGGAAGCTCTATTGCTTTCTGAGCCAACAGGTAACACCGAAAAGATATTTTGTGACAATGTTACTTTGTAAACAAACTTAAGTTGTTACTTGGTTTGATTGCACCATGTTTTGTGTTGTGATTATCTTGGGCATGTATATACAGTGAAGTTTCTACAATTAATTTGGTTCTGAAAAAATAAATAGCACCCAAAGTACATGTATTTTGCACCTAAATTAATGTCAATCAAAAACATTCCTATTTTCATATTGAAACCTTCTTAAAATCAAGCCAAATTGGGATACACAATTCTGTCTATAGTGTAATGAATTTGGGAAAGAAAGCCGGAAAATTTTGACTAGAAATTCCCCAGCCATGAGTATACAGCCTCAGTCAAAGAAACAAATTGATTGGTTCCTAACATTAAGCTTCATCTTTTAAAATTAAGTCTTCAGAATTTGTTTTCTTGTCAGATATTTATAGCCAAATACTTGGAACATGTAACATTATATAAGCTTATAGTGTAAGCGTTTCCATTTATCAACTTGTCTCTGTTTACCTAAAACATGAGATGATTTATCATTTTTATTTTATCAACATCTCTGTGACAGTGTGATTATTTTTTTGAAATATAATAGTTATAATATCAACTACTGTTTGACTTTCACTTTGACAAATTCGAAAATAGATGTACCGATATATTATAAATATATTTCTCATGACTGGCTTATTTTAATACATGTTTAGAAAGGAATGGCATGTTACTGCATAAACGTTAGCTTTGATAAAACTTAATTTTAAGTTAAGATTAGGTTTTTTTCATGCATTGATCAAGCAGAGATGTTCTTGTTAAAGAATTTAGGTGATGTAATTTCACAGGTGTTTATTTGCTCATTACATGTACTATGATGTCTCTTTAGTGTCACCGAATGATGTTTCTAATGACTGTTGTTGATTAAATAATAATTGAAGTATATATATGGATTGATTCCTAGATTTTAATTAATCTACATCCCTGTGCAAGTCAGATTACTTTTTAGAAATATACTGCTATGGTCGCCATTCAAGTCCATTGAAGTCCAAAACCTTTAAGAATTTACTGAAACATGGGTCTTATTTCTTTCATTTGTGAACATGGTCAATACAGCTTATAACTAACACAGGCCACCTTTGACTGATCAATCTACACCATCCTGCTTTTCTTTATTCTGATAGAAAATACTAGCTCCGGAATAGCTGAATGGCCTGTCAATCAAAATGCTATGGAAATTCTTTATACCTTACCTGGCTAGTTGTTAGTGTTTGACATATTGGCCATAGTTTGATCAGATTTTCTACACCTGATTTAATACTTCCTGCAGTCACTGTGCATAATTTAAAAGATTGTTCTGTATATATCGCATTAGCAGGTAATAGCAGATCAAAAGCAACTTTGCATGACTCACAATATTGAATCAGTATGTTGATAAAGGAAAATATTTCACAGTGTTTTCTTTGATATTTGTGTAATTATTGTCGAAGTACACTTTTCTTGGGCCATGAGATTGGGCTTTATTATTAGAAAAGCATTGTTATTAAAGCTCTAGTCAGGAAACAGCGTAACAATAAACTTATCTTATAATTACTTAATACATGTGCTTGTTTGTTTGTTTGGGGTTTAACACTGCACTTAAGGTTACTTCACTCACATGATGGCTTGCCAGCCCAATGGGTAAAGGCAACGACTAAAACAGGATAAAGACAGTACAACCACAGGGCAGAATACGAAGATCTCACAAACCAATTGATTCATGTTGCTCTTTAGCTTCAAGAGCAACAGGAAAGCTCCCTACAAACCCTCAATGACCTGCGGCTGTGGGTTAGTGGAAGTTTGTGTGCTTACTAATCCTAAATTCGATTTATGTTTTAAGAGATCAAGTCTGTCTGTTGACCATCAGGTATAAGTGAGTCTGGAAATCGTAGGGCGGGGCGGTTGTATGGAGCCACATGTTGCCCTAGTGCTCTCAGAGGGGAACAAGAAACCAATCTGTTTGTGGTGTCTGTATTGCATCCTGTTGTTGTTGCCTGTATTTGTCCCGTCCTGTCTTTGTTTGTTGCCAGTGATGTCGAGGGTTGTTTCCTTCTCCCATTGGGCTGGCACGTCGTCATATAAGTGAAATACCCTTGAGTACGACGTTAAACCCCAATCAAACAAAATCCAAGGATGTATACTAAGGTATAATGATCCTTATCGGGCTGCTGTGTCTCCGAGGTTTGGGTGTTGGATTACGAGTCCTCTGATGGACCATGCACATAGTCATTGTTCTGTGGTTAGCCTGTCTGCCAAGAAATCTTGCCTCGATACACTGTTCACAGGTTTTGGGCTGTTTGTTGACAACCAGGTCAATGAGCGAGTCACATGTTGTGGCTCCGGCAATCACAGGGGTGGCTTAAAGGAGGTTTCCCATCAGTTTTCCACTTAGGGAAGGAAGGGTGTGAAGTGGGCAATTTATTGTCATGTATAGGAAATACCCTTCAGTATAACATTAATTAAACCCTAATCAAACCCTATTCAAGCCTTTGATGGACCACACTGTTTCCTGTTTCGTATCCCCTAGCAGACCTTAATACACAAGATGACTACAACCCCTTTTCCACCATATAAGGTAAAAAGGAGTGAGATGTGGAAATTTCTTTGTCAGTTAAGTGCAATACCACTAAGTAGTACATTAAACAAGAAACAAACAAAGTTCTAATGATTGTGTCGATCAAAGATTGTTTTATCATTTGTACTGTTGTCTGTTTATCAGGTACAAGAAGCTGTAGCTAACTGCTTACCTCCCCTTGTGCCCTCCATCAAAGACGATGCTTTACAATTGGTTCAGAAGCTTCTACAGCTCCTGTTAGAGTCCGACACGTATGGAGAGAGGAAGGGTGCTGCGTATGGTCTGGCAGGGCTGGTTAAGGGACTGGGTATATTAGCACTCAAGCAACTGAGCATCATGGAGACCCTAACGGAGGCGGTACAAAACAAGAAAAACCCCAGACATAGAGAAGGTAATGGTTCTGCAAATTAGCAGGTGTTTGGCCGGCCAGTTTAGTGCCGTTGGTCCGTATTAATAAAACTACTTTAGTATTTCTTTAAGTTAAGAACAACTTAACAAATTTTTAAACATCATTTTAAATAGTCAACACCAATCTGTAAGAGGCAAGAAAAGAGGCTGCTTTCTGTTGCCCTGGTGTTCACAGAGCTAAAGGGTAACGGGAAGCAGATTTGTTTGTGATGTTCTGTATTTGTGTCCGTCGGCATATAAGTGAAATATCCTTGAGTACGACGTTAAACACCATCAAACAAACATCAACAACCCATGGTAAAGTCTTCTAGTTTGTTGGAGATAGAATCAATGCAAATGCGATGGTTTCCCGCAAGGCAGACGGTGCTTCTGTTAATTTTGGTCGATGGAAAAGGTTTCTTACTAAGATGTCAGCCACAAGACCATGGCTTCTTACTCTACATTGTCTCAACCATAGGGCCGAATTGGCAGCAAAATAGGTTTTTGAATCGTGCAAACAATTTCAAGAAGTAGATGAACTGTAAATAGGTATTACCAATCTTTTTAAAAACTCCGGACGTTTAAAATCTGAATTGAGGCATGCATGTGAGTCTTTGGGCATTACATATTACTCCTTACTGAAAAGTCATGGTACTAGATTTCCGCACCAGAGGCGTACAGGATTCAAAATGTTCTTTTTACACGTGGATGACATGAACAAACACGTTTGAAACGCTCTATGTCAGCTTGCTAAAAATTATAGGCCAAGGACTGGTGCCAAAAACTGAAAAGATTTGACATTCTTGTTAATTTGTCATTATACTTTGATATTCTTGCAAGTGTCAGAATTCGAGCTCTTGTCTTTGAAAATAAATCAATCCTAAGATGTGAGGTTGAACCAGCAAGGGATAAGGCATTATGGATCTGAAATGAGCTCTTAGAGCAAACTGTTACTGACAACTTAATACTTTACTATGGTAGCAGATCGGGATTGAGCTTATCACATTGAAAAAAGTCATATTCAAGGGGAAGGAAAGGAACAAAAACTTGTTAATAGGTCTGTTGTTAAGCTTCTGAAAACTAGACAACTAAATACTTCACTACGGCAGCAGACAGCCGCCGTCTTCTACAATGATCTTAACCAACTAACCTGTCGAGAAATTTGTCTGCAGCGCGGCTTGAAGGGCGTACGGGGTGCCAGATTTTTGTATTAATCTTATTAATCTCCGACGACAACCATTGTTGTACAGTTGAGTAGTAGTACAATATGGCG
>JARFOD010097234.1:0-16986 GCA_031763545.1 Mopalia muscosa
ACTTGCTGAGATCTATCTAATAGCAGATCTGCTCGCGGGCTGTCCGTGACAAAACATGTGTTTAAGGCGAGATAAGACACGATGTTATGTATGTGTATAGTATGGGCGGAAGGTTCCAAATAAAATATATCATCGGCTGAAAGTTGACATTATGGTGGAAACTGTTTTCGTCACGGTCCTTGTTAGAGCGAATGTGAGATGGAAGAGTTGTTGATCAGGATCAGGCCTTATGGAAAATCTTACACACATAATCTCTGACATTGGCAACCTAATTGGAGGTGAGTCAAAGGTAACTTGTGAAAACAGGTATAGAACGCAGAGCTCTATATGGACACAGACCACTATTTACATAAGTTATCTTTAACTGATCATATTTAAAGAAGTAAGGGGAGAAGTTACCGACGAAACCAAACTCCGGAGTAGATAACCCTGAAAGCTACTAGCTAGTGATATATGGAGCTATCATATGAAACTATATACACACCTGTAATTAACCGGTGATCTTCAGGTGAAAACCAGATCTCCAGACATTCCCATTAATAGGAGTTGAATTTATTCACATTGGCAACGAAATGCTGACATAAGTGTTTACTTACAAAATACAATGTTTATTGGACAAAAAACCCCGTTTACTTTTTGACTAAAAAATTTGCAAAACAAAAAAATAAAAAAAAAAAAAAAAAAACAAAAAAAAAAAAAAACAAACAACAACAATTAGTGGTTTAAAGAATATTAACTAAATTCACATATAAAGATAACACACGCCATCAAATACAAGAAGAGGTTTGCACATGAGAGTATAGGCCTACACACGAGTTTCTGCAACTCACAGAACAGGATTGTGTGGTAAGTGACGTGAAAATTGACATGTCTATCATAAGAAATTTTCACATATGATCACATAGGGACAATAGTACTTCCTAATATTCAGTAATATATCACAACTAACAATAGAAGATTGACTTCCGGAAAGAGGAAAATTTACGGAAATCGATCAATCAATTCCTCTTAAACAACGTTTTAACAACAACAACAACAACATCAAATAAAAAAAAAAAAACAAAACAAAAAAAACAAAAAAACAAAAAACAAAAAACAAAAAACAAACATACAAATTAAATTTTACACATTGTCCCATGATAAAGTTCTCTTAATCTAATGACGCCTTTCTGTTTAATAGACAGAAAATCGATTGCATGGAGAATAGCGAATCCTACAAACGAAAAAGGTCCGGTTCTCATCAAATTTGGAGTTTTGAGTTCTCCTGTTATCTCATGGACCGCCACAACACTCAAAGTGTCCATTTCTTCCCGGCACCAAGAGGTTATTATATGATTTATATAGTACACCAGTAATTATGCCTGTAAAATAAGAAAGTCGATCAGGTTATACCGTCATTTATAGTTGTTCACACTGTACACCGAATATTTGTGAGAACTGTATAAAGTAAGTCAGCGGTAAGGCGTATTTGTCCTGAGAAAATGAATTCAACATGATTCAAGCGATAAGCGATTCGAAAGATAAAATATTGAAATTGGTTCAACGTTTCGAGTTGTTCTATAAACCATCTTCAGAATCTTTTTTATCAAGAGATATCTACAGGTATAAACACAAGTCGATAAGGTGGTCATTATATTGCCAATTAAAATCTAAGATAAACAGTAGCCCAGAGAGTGTTATAAGCACATTAAAATACACTCTCATTTATAGAGGACAGCCAACGAAATACACTCACTACAAAATGAAAAAGATTATTCATAAACCACTAGAAAGAACGTTAACAAAGAGTATAATATAAAATATATACATATTTGTATAAGTGAAATGCCCTTAAGCATGAAGTAAAACACCAACAAATCAATCAATCGATCAATCATCAAGAAGGCTATTTGGTTTATTAGGTTAAATGGTGACTTTAACTAGAGAGGTGTGACAAACTTCCCCGGCTAATAAATTATCGAATTTTGCTTGCGGATCGAGCACTCCTAAGCACGGAGAGGGAAACCAAAATTTGCTTCATTTATTGTGGCCTATAGAGTTTTAATATTCACACAGACGAGTGGCCACTCTGGACGACCAAACAAAAAACAATTTAACTCCAAAAAAATTTTTTCATGCAAGATTTTCTTTCTTGTCAAAGATATTCTTTTTCTTGTCCAAGATTTTTTTGTTGTTGGCCAAGACAATTTTTTTTTCGATCCAAGACTCACGTGACCATTCCAAGATTCACGTGACCAATCCGATGATCACGTGACCGTCAATTGTATTATGAAGATATGACCTATATTATATCATATAGTTACGGCATTGATTACACATCACTGACCTGCCAGTTTTAGACCACTGTTTGTGAGCCTCCTGAAAGACATTATCAGTTTATTTGGTCACGTGAATCTTGGACAGGTCACGTGAGTCTTGGATCGAAAAATAAAATCTGGGGCATGAAAACTAAAATTTTGGACAAGATAAATAAAATCTCGGACAAGAAAAATAAAATCTTGGGCAAGAAAAATAAATTCTTGGACAGAAAAAAATCTTTGACCTTAAAAAGTTATTTTATATAAAATTAATCGTTGTCTGTACCAGAATTAATAAATCTTGTATAATGTTTTAAAACATATAACGTTTTATTGTTACTGTAAACACAAAGTATACAGTTTGATTTTTTTCCGCATTGGCGTGCAATAGAAAACACAAACATAAACTCAGTCAAAAAAGAAATTTCACATTGAGTAAATTTGCACGCAAGGGACTGGACAACGGCATAAATCTACAACCGAACTGTAATAATATAACAGAATGACCTGATTAAATTCTGATTAACTAACCTTTAAAGGTGGCATGGAAACGATCAATGCAAACAACAATTTGTTCAACTAAATGTGATTTTTTAAAATTCTTGATGTTTAACAAAGCCCATATTTTATCTAAGTCATAGTTTGTGAAATTATCTCTGTTTTCTTTAGCTGATCAAAAAAGGAACTCAAAATACGTCCATGTTTGCGCAGGCCATAAAGTCCCTAAATTTGAATAGGCCTTGTTGCTTTCGTCTCCATTTCAATGAGATATTTGTTTGTCAATCGATTGAAATTTGAGCATTAGATTTTACGCGTAATTGTATCCTAAAATAACGCAAGCATTGCTATATCTATGCCCAAAATTCCTTAATACACACTTTTTAGAAATAATTGTTCTTTGATGGTTCTTTACAAAAGAGGATGGTTCCATATAGAACCATTACGACAAAATAATATATATATAATATAAGAACAAAGTGAGAAATACTTGGCAGAGTTGCTGTGAGAGTTGCATACAGAACCATGAAAGGTTCCGTCAGAGTCATGGCTGAATAACCTTAAATGTTCCTCCATTACAGCCATAGGTTACTTAGTAACGTATTCCCTGCTTTGCCTATGTAACTACAATGCACAATTTCATGTATCCGTTAACTATTTGTTTGAGCAAATTGGAATCCATTCGTATTATTATTTTATTGACACTTTAAGTTATACTTATGCTTCTTTGCTAAGTGTTAAACAGAAAATTGGTTTCTTTGGAAATATGAAGGAAATACAAAATAATCGGCAAGAACATATAAGGTATAGTATACATAATCGGATTGGTTATTTACTGACAAGTTACATGGACCTAACGTGTTTTATTGTGCTATAAAAGTAGATACTCGGAAAGTAAAATCCTCCCACCCCATTCCCCCACAAAAAAAAGAAGAAGAAGAAGAAAAAAGAGAAGAATTATCCAAACAGAAGAAATAATACTGATTTTAAAATAAATTTAAAAATAAAATAACGTACATCCTGTGACCTGACCTACAAAACACCACAAACATAAGTCTTTGAACAATAAAACAAATAAACAATTTTTTAGCAGACTCCATCAAAACATCAGCACTAGCGGTAATTAACGTTATTTCATAAAATTCTAAAGAATAGAGAACAAAGGTGAAGACAGACACTGAACACTTCTGTGCTAATGAAGAGGTCTGGAGATACACAGGTTCATTAGGTTACAGCCCAGCACCAGTTTGATTGTGTGGTTTAGTGGTGATGAAAACTAGAGAGGGCTCTCCACTGAAGTTTCCTTAGACGCTTAAATAGATGCAATTTTGCGGCCGATTAACCACATTCGCTTACAAAGAGGAAAACAATAAATCGTAAGAGGCAACTTTTGCTACCAAAAATCTTCCGTCATAAATCGCCTCCTATGACTGGAGAGTGACTTCCGGGAACAGGAACACGGACAACTGTGACGATAATGGATCAGCCTCTATAAAACGCCACTTAACACGATTTAGACTCAAACTTCAGAGAGACGAATGATTATTACTCTGGATGACAAAACTCTCCACATCTAGCTGAAGTTTTATTTAGCTTTAGGGCTGTGAGGAGATGATCGAACGTCACCATTAATACCGAATCGGACTAGCTGACAACTTCCGGTTCTGCTACAAACTGAGTTTCTTCCGTCGTTTTGAGATGGCTCGCATACTCTCGCCGATCAGATCTCTTTCTGTAGGAAGAGCTCGACTTTACGGTCCATTTCTACATGAGCCACAATCAATACCCCGGGAAATAGAGATCGGTCTTCTTCTGAAGCCGCTTCAAGCTCTTTCCGGTCCACTCTTTAACTAAAGTTTGTCGGATCGCTGGGTGTCTCGAGATTAGTACGCCTTGTGGCTGATGACGAAATACCATTCTGGAAAATTTAAGATACGAATTCAAGCAACGAATTATTAATAACAAAAAATATTTATAATAAAATATGTTTGGACATAGATCAGTATTACGTCTTAAACTTTAGGAGAGGTCCCTGGCAGGAGTATGGAAAATGATAAAAACAGTCTTCCAGATATGTCAAAGCAGAATTGGCTCTGATATTGGTGAAGAAAACACGGAGTATGTCAGTTTAAATGGGTCAAAATCACAGAATGCGCATTTGACGATTTTCGGATAAACCGGATTTTATTAGTAAGCTGTTAATACTTGTATGTAAGTGTGTACAATGGAATTTATCAGTGCAATACATACTACAGTCAGATAAAATTATAACACTTATTATTTTTAGAAAATAGTTTGCTGAAATTATTAATTTATGGTTTGGGAGCAAATTTAGGCATTATCTTTAACGAAATGAATTACATTTGATGGTTTACTAAATCAATTACTAACAATTTATGCTTTGAGATATTAATGACAACTTTTCCTTTGTTATACTAATGACAATTTATGTTTTGTGATAAAAATGACAATTCATGGTTCACGACATTAATGACAATTCATGGTTTACGACATTAGTGACAATTCGTGGTTCACGACATTAATGGCAATTCGTGGTTCACGACATTAATAACAATTCGTGGTTCACGACATTAATGACAATTCGTGGTTCACGACATTAATGGCAATTCATGGTTCACGACATTAATGACAATTCGTGGTTCACGACATTAATGACAATTCGTGGTTCACGACATTAATGACAATTCGTGGTTCACGACGTTAATGACAATTCATGGTTCCCGACATTAATGACAATTCATGGTTTTCGGCAGTAATGACAATTCGTGGTTCACGAAATTAAGGGCAATTCATGGTTCATGACATTAATGACAATTCGTGGTTCCCGACATTAATGGCAAATCATGGTTTACGGCATTAAGCCTATACCGCGATTAACAGTTAAGAAGATCCGTTTTTAATGCAATACTAAGACAAATTGTGAGAGAGAGATAAGAACATATATACAGCCACGACTCCCACGTTTTCTGAGGGAAATGACATATACTTTAATTTGAACTGAAATCCATCATAGATGTATCGTTTGCCTCTTTATTTCACAGAGTTAGTGGGGAAGTATATGATGGATATAGCTGTGTCTGGAATAATGGCGAGCTTACTTGTCTAGAGATGTCCAGAAAATGTCCAGTGTGGATCAAACATATCTCCTCGAAATAAAAGTCAGTTTATACCACTGTGACATGCCCGTGCCCTGTATATATTTCTAGATTGCCGGAAGAAATGAAATTGTCGCCACCCTAAGTGACATTAACTTTCAATATTTATTGAATACTTATGCTATAAAAATGAAAATGTCAAAATGTGGAATTCATTCAAGGTTGATTTGGTAATGCCTTTAAATAGATACGGACTAGGCGGAGATTTAGTTGCTTAAATACGGCTTCGTTAATATATGTTGGTTCGATATTACACGAACCTTTCTCCATAGATCAAGAAGTCTGATTTATGCACTTTTATAAACTCATACAAGCTATATATATTTCTGTATAAGAAACGGTGTAACTTTCCTACGTACATAAAGTGTCTGCATTGATATGACGTTTCGGATATTCATCTGCCAACAATGGAGGAGGGCCACACACAGCTGGGGACTCTTAGAGTCCGTCACTGCCGTAAATCATTTCCCGAGAGTACGGGATCCCTATCCATTACAAGCCACAGCTCAACCTCCACTAGTACATCACGAGTAAGCGAGAATAAGAGATGATACAACCACGCTAGGTCTTCATAAATATACTTTCTCTGACAGCTTGTCACTTACTTCATAACTAGATAAAGATAAAGAGATAGCCTTAGACAACTGTAAATAGCACCACAACGGAAACCCGCTTATCAGAATGCTATCTAAATCCTCCGCGTGTAATTGCTCCAATGTGCTTTCTAACCAACCGTATCATTTTTAAATCGTAATTTTAGCTTGATTTCAGTTGGCCGCCTGATATCAAAGTTCCTCGTATTAGCTATAAAGCTATGGAATGGGGCCAGAAAAAAAATGAACTTTAACCCGATTCCATTTCTACAAGAATTCGTTCGTTCAGGGTGTACAGGGCAACCCCTCTGTCTAAGATTTTACATTAATACACTTATTTTACCTACCTGTGAACTGATTAGAATATGGTAACACAGCTGTTCCTCGGACAACTCACGCCAATTCTTCTCCCTGAAGAGGAAACCAAAGAGAAACTCTTGGAGGGAGCAGCTTCCAAGCGCGTAAACCAAGTGGAAATCACGTGGAAAAGACGAGAATTTGCCACGTGGTAGCCATGTGGATAATCCGTGGCATACGCAAAAAATTATGACGTGAAGATTTTCACGAGATATACACGAGAATTGCACACGCCTTTAACACGTGAATTTTTCATGAGATAAACAAAACAATTTTATAAGTCTTTCCACGTTAATTTATCATGTGATATTACGAAGGGATGGTATGTTTCTACAGGATACACACAAGAACAGTGCACGTCTTTATCACGTCGCGGGTTGAAGCCAGTTCATCATGGGAGTTGACTCACTTATAATAGAGAAAGGTGATGCTTGTCTCATATATTACTTTTTGGTGGTAAATGTGTTGATGGGTTGAATTAATTCTATGCATGACGGTTACGCGGTATGGGCAGTGTAAATGAACGAGACTGATGTAATCTAATGTTTTGCCATGACTTTGACGTTGAAAATAAAACAATGCATACATATTTCAAGCAACAATGACTACTGAATTCATAAGGAAGGATACCACCCTCGACACCACAGGCAACCATCAAAGACATTACGGGACAAATACAGGACGACAAAAACAGGACGCGATAGAGACACCACAAACAGATCGGCTACCTGTTCCCCTTTAGCTCTGAGAGCACCAGGGCAACATGAAGCTCCTCCAACCACCCGCGGTATATATAGAAACCTGACCGCCATTTTGTTATTTCTTAAAATCTAGCCATTCTTCGTGTATCTCCGGTATGGAGTCGTCATTATCCACCACAGGTTGTTCCGAATGAGGTTTCCCCTGCCTGCGTCACAGCTCAAATGCCTTGTATGAAAAGTCGCAAGTTTGTAAGTGAATAGAACAAATCCTAAGCTTGGGAAAATACGAAATTTATTTTACAGATAGTTAATAGTTTTATCTTTGTAACTTAGGCATTTTCAATCTGATTTAAAACCCATTTGGGAATATCTTTAACGTGTACCTTAATCGGAAGGACGGTCTCTATGACTGGGGGAATGGAAGTGGTCGCATGTATCTTTAAATA
Organism: Mopalia muscosa; assembly: GCA_031763545.1. Classification (NCBI taxonomy): domain Eukaryota; kingdom Metazoa; phylum Mollusca; class Polyplacophora; order Chitonida; family Mopaliidae; genus Mopalia; species Mopalia muscosa. The sequence goes on from JARFOD010097234.1 coordinate 8,069, forward strand.
GGGCTCTAGATGAATACCATTAAATGTGAGTGATCTCCAGTATTTAGAGCAAATGCGATTTGTGCGAAGATGTTGTAGCTAAAATCCGCAGCAGTACAGTGTAAAAATTCAGAGAGCTAACCATGACTGTCAAAATGTAGGATCGCCATAGATTAACAACAGGCGAGTGTGAAAGATCGCCTCCTGTCATAACAGGAGCCAAGACGAAAGTTAAACGATGGAATATCTGAAAAGTGCGAGCTACAACCAAACAAACACAATTCACGGTACTAGTTCAAAGTGACAAAAGAATACTCCAAATTTGGGTACATTCAAACTCTCCCCATGGACTCATTGGGCATCTGAATTTGTGGACTACTTTAAAATCAGAAAGCAGTAAAAAGCCAACAGTTAATATCACCGAAAAAGCCATAACTGTCTTTTTCAAATCCATTTTTTTCTTCTCATTTTTGTTGTTGTTTAATTGACCAATCGGTCAGTAGACAATGTATTCGGTTGTTTGATGTGCGGCTCGTGGGAGAGAAATGCCATGTTGTATCCATCAGAGCTCTTACCAATGCTAGAACGTATGACTACTTGCGAGTGACGTCATAGAGGGAAAGACTGACAGTCGAATACACATACCGTGATTACAAGAATAAGAACAAGCCAAGTTAATTAGAGTTTTGCTTCTCAGATGCAAGCATCTATACCAGTCTGCATACTTTGAATCATTTGGTATATCCTCTAATGACAGCAATTCCCCAGAGTAGACAGAACTCAGCCGACAGCATTTGTTTGTTTTATAGGGGTTTAATGTCGTATTCAACGGTATTTCACTTACACGACTACCCTGTAGCTGCATTAGCTGCCTATCGTTTTAACGATTCCGGGATGTCTTGTTCAAAGCAGTTTTGCCCGCGGTCGAAGCTAAGTGGTTACTTATTCTACTTCGGTATACCGCTGACGGGTTCGAGTCGGTCTGTCGATCATCAGGTATATGACTGAGAAATCAACCAATCAATCAAGCAATCAAGCAATCAAAACTGACACTAAAAACAACTTCAAACGGCCATTTAATCATACACTAAAAATAACCCAAACTATAACATTGCGATTGTTCAGTTGCAGTGTGTGACTATAAAGCTTTTCAGAATACTTTTAAATTCTTTTTTCCAATTATGTTATATACCTTGACCGTTTAGTGTTTGTGGGTAATGTCAAGAAGTGCAAATTAACACCCTCTAAACAGGTAACAGGTTACGCTGTTCAATTAACAGACGGCATGTATTTTAATGACACGGTATACAGACACACTTGCAAAATATACTCAGTCGATTAGAGTGATTGACCCTGCTAGGCCGATATCCAAGTTTGATCCACGTGGAAAAAAGAAAATGTTCTTTCTCTGAAATAAAAGTATTAAAATTACAAGACAGAGACTGAGACTATAGTTATGGGTAAATTCTGTTGCTATTGATACTTGTATTTATCAATTTCTCGTTAAATCTCGTTTATACACATCGCGATTTGATGTTAGTTAATCAGCCAATGGCTGTTTTCGGTGATATGCACGTGACATATATACATGAACTAAACTTACTGATTCAAAAATCCTATAACATTTTAAGCATTGTTTTGGATAACAGCTTTCTAGTTAATTGGACACAACGTTTCTATCTCCTTCGAGAGATCGTTATCAAGTTATCATATCTTTTCCAAAAAAAAAATCAAAAGACAAACATGAAAATCTGCGAGGCGGAACATTATTAAGAGGGAGGCAAAGGCAAAAAACTCGAAGCACCAACGCGACCACCGTGGGGACCCGCGACCACCTTGGGGACCCTCGTTTACATGTTAGAGGTACAGCGAAAGGCAGTCAGTACAGACAGACGCGCTGATCACTAAAACATGCCCGGGGGGCCTGGAAGAAAAAGGTAACACGAGACAAGTAAAGCCAACTATACAATTGACCACCAGGCCTTTGTGCTTCACAGTCCTGCAACAAACCTCGTTTTAAATTCGCCCTTTGTCAGATAAGCCAATCCAAAACAAGGAAAGCACTACAAGAAAGTAATTCCGCTTTCCATCATATTATTTATCCGTGTTACCTTTAACCGAGTTACCTACCCTTGTTCATTTGATTGAGTCACTTTTTTTCTTTATTATAATTAGTAGTTCGGAACAGTACGAAAAAAGTCGATAGTGTCCTTATTCTTTCAAATGTACCCATTAACCATACAGTGCCGGACAATTTAAACAGAGGTTGATGTTAATTTGGGAATTTAACTTGAATTACAACAAAAGATTTCTCTCCCTTCCTAAAGCTCTCCAAAACAATAGGGTAAAAAGATTCAATATCACATGATCAGCTAGAGTGCTTTTGAAAATCGCACTTTTGAAACTAGATTTGTTTGTGCAGAGTTCAAGTGGAGGATTGAAGGAGCTTTAAAGGGAAATTGGGTCATTAATCTACGTGTCGGCTTGTAGTCACTTAATTTAGCAAATAATTGTATTTGCTTTGCTCTGGATGCCAAAAGATCACGTGTCACTCCATTGATAGCGACCGTATTGCAGAAAAGGGCAATTCAATGGAACAGGTTCCAGAAGCAAACTTGGAATAAAAATAAAATTAGAAAGGGGCATTTTTCCGTTTGTCGTTTTGATCGGTTTTTTCATGGCAGGCTGATTGGTACAAAGCCCAAATTAACAAGATGGTTGGATTCTCGGAAAGAGGTATTGCTGTTATCCGAACAAATATTCCCTTTCATTAAATACCGTTTCTGATAAAGACCTATGCCTTTACTGTCGGCTATGTTTCTCTCTTGAAAATATCCCAACGCCGGTCACAGCACTGTGAAAGAACAAAGATGCATTGAAAATTCCCAATATTTGTTTTCTATGCTGGTCAAAAATCGTCCATATTAAATTAAACTGTTGGACATGGTTAATGGTTAAGAGTTCATTGTTGGTTTCTTCTCTTGCATATATTGTTACAATTTTATTAAAATTAATTCTTAGCATATGTCTATTCAATGCAAGTAAGCTTTCTTTAAAAACCAGGTCGATATTCCGAATAAAGCGAGAAAAAGAAACACACCTTTTCAAGCTTTGGCAGTTATTCCGAGATACTCCCCATTATCCTATCTCCCACCTCAATTAAACAAGAAGCCTAATTGGAGCAGCCGCCTAGCTTCATTTTTGCTAGCAAAGTTCATGTATGTTGGCGTAGGACTCCATACAATATTATTATAAATTTCTGTGTTCACGTGGATCTTGGATAATAAAAGAAAAATTGGATCTGAAAAAATGTTGGACCGTAAAATAGTCTTGAATCAATAATATTGTAAGTCTTGGACATCATTTAAAAAAATTAGACCGGTAAAGGCTTATGTGTAATTGAACACTAATCATTGTGAAGGAGATAATAAGTAATTATTGTACATTTTTTGTCTAAGCTCAAAGAAAATGTATTGGGATTAAACACGTCTTCCGCATTAGCGTGTCATTGTTAGGGGATCCAAACCCGTCGGTATAAAGTCTTGTGATAGTTATAGAGCATCACCAACCGAATCCGTCAGAACAGTGTCATCTGATTGGCGCACACAAGGTTTTAGGCAGCCAATCCAAGGCGAGGCTACTAAACAGACTGGGCACATGTATAAGAAGGCTATACATGGACGTTGCGCACATGCACAGTTGTCACGGCGAGTAACTCTAGTTAAAACTCTTGGCTAGCATTGGTGGAAACACCACTGAAGAAGAGGGGTTTGTTGCAGGAACAGGAGGCTTGTGCACTATAAAATGTAGGATAAAAGGCTGCCTGTATGTCACTGTTTTTGTCTTTAGTTTAACTATTTTATTCAGAAATTTTAAAAGAAATATACATTAATACATGAGGGGATCTCTCTTGGGAAAAAAGGCCGTTTTCGCAAACCTAGAAACAGGGCATCATGGTGAAACCCGATTGCGGTGAAAACACAGAAGTCTAACAACACATGATATATCAAGAAGACACAAACACAACGGTTACATGAGTTGTTTTACGTTTATATTCACAGTCATGAAGTATGAGTACATGGAAACAACTGGTTTGGAAAGAAACACAAATATAACAAAAGGAAAGTGTACATAACAATTTCCATAAAGTAAAGGAAAACATTTCAGTTTAAATGAATACACTTTTAAACTTAAAAAAAAGGAGAACAATATTTTAATTTCCTCTGATAACTTTAACATAGCCTGTATGGTGACAAAATGATGAGCAATTCATGCCGATTATAAACCATCTCCAGTTGTGATTTTACATTGATGAAACAAATTATTGATAATTTTTGGAGTCGTCGGCATACTCTAGTATGTAAAGTGAACAAATCATTTGAAAACCAAATAAGGAACTATATTCTCAAACAAACTACTTACTTAACATTCCAAACAGTACACATTAATTGACTGAAAAGATTTTCTAATATATGAATTTTAGACAAACAGGGAGCAGACTTTACGTTGTGGCCGACATCATGGTCAGTACAGAAACTGGGGATGTGAAAATAAATTAGGGCGTCAGAAATTGTACATTAGCATTCAGACAACAAACAGTCTATCGTTCCCATCAAACTAGTATCAAATTTAAATAACAAAAAATGAAACCAGGATGGATCTATTTTGACGCAGAAGGTAAGGGAAAATGTCTACGAGTTGAAACACTATGTCTCAAATAAATGCTGTTTATTAGAGAGAATAAACCCACTAATTGCCAGTCAGAAAAACAGAATACACAATGTACAACTTGTTACAAAATATTTATAAAATATTAAAATCAAGTAGAATTATACTGATTTAAAAAAGAAATTCATAAAACATTGTTTTATCCCCTATTTACACAGTAAATAAATCCTTTACTTTTATAATTTGTGTCAAAAGAGTGATAAACATGAAAAAGTAAACAATCAACCAGAAATCAATAAACACTAGGGTACCGTTTGCCCTCATGGGGTGGGCCACCTTACCCCTAAGACTAGATTGGAATCATCTATACAGGCTATACAAGGTTTTCAAGCTGATAAGCTTGACAAAGTGCAGCACAGCTATCAGAGCGCAGCAACCGAAAAAAAATAAGGTTATAAAGAAAGTTATTGTAAATTGTCTTATCAAAACATAATTAAAAAATATGCTCATAACAGCATATTATAAATATACCAACGCCATAATACTATATATGTTCTAGCTTAAAACAGACAAAAGCTAAACAGTGACCTGGAGACTTTTATACATTCAAATGATGGTTCTGTTCACACGTTATAGATACGACGGCAATCGATCAATGAAACTCAATTTACTGGTAACTCTCAATAACTTTATTGATTGATAAATGATAAACAAATACCAGTGTTTGTAGTCTTCGAGATCTTCAGTTATCAATTCGGTTGAACTCACCTTCCGCCATCAAGAAAAGAAAACAACTGGCCGTTCTATTGAACCCAGTAACTTATCCAACAATCTGGGGTTACCCCGGTGCTTTCAGGGCTAAGGGGAAACACAAAATCCATCAGTTTATGAAGTCTTTGTTTCTCTGACCTATCGGGTCGCAGGTTCTCATGTAATAAGTGAAATAACCTTAAGTAAGGCGCAAAACCACAATCAAACAAACAAACTTCTCAAATAACAAACCCTTCTGTAATCCTTACATTCTGTTTTCTTTCTTATAATAGATCGTCATTTCGAAGATTATATTTTGTTTTTTAAATTATTAAATTAATCAAATCAGCATAACTTGTAAATACAGATATTTTACAATTTGGTATGAAATTCATATACCCATGCTTTCTTTGGTACTAAAGGGGTTTAATTGAACTTTTGTGGGCTGTAAGGTACTGACGTTTTCGTATTATACGAAAATAATGGTCACTTTTGGAACTGGTCCCATCCAATAAATTATATTAATAAATACTGTACAGTCTCACAATATATATTATGTTTTAGTAATCATAAATAAGTTAAACCTTCTAGCACTCGCCACGCCGCTAAGAGACCGAATCCTGCTTTTTGACATATTTTGTATACTATGTCTATCTAACTTGAAGTTCGGCAAGATTTCATAGACGGTAGAGTATACCGTCTATCACATTTCTATCCATCAAGCTGGGGATTTGTCTATTGTCTAGAAGACCAGCGCGTTACCCATACCGTGATTGACGTCATAGCGAGCTTGAATAGCACCATGACGTCACTTGGTCTGGGCATGACGTCGGACCTCTTGGCTGGGCACTTGGCTTCTCTTAGCCAGTTTAAATACAGTTTATCTGAACCCTGTCATTGATACCGTGTGTTCTAAAGCCTTCCGTCTTAATGAAGCAATGCTCGTCCCACGCCATCCATCGCCCATGTCTTGCATACTGCACGGCATTTGAGCACTGGCCACAGAGGGGCTTGGAGATCCAGCAGATAGGGGAGATGAACAACTCGATGTGCCTCCATAGCCTGAATAAAGCCCATTGTTCGGGGCTGTCACACCGATTCCATTTCCAAGAGTGACAGGGCATCCTAGATTTCCTACAGACACTTGCGGCCCCAAAGTGGGCCCCAAGTTTTGCCTCGGAAGGGTTGGTGGCAGGGATAAATGGTTTCCGTTCATTTGTGTCATTTGTGACATTTGAGCCATTTGTGACATTTGGGTCATTTGGGTCATCTGGGACATACTGGGCCAGCGTGTATCACCGGGGTGAAATGTACAGAGCGTATCGTTCATGCTGCCGAAGGGTGAGAGCCCATGTGACGGAAGGAGGCCGGGGGCCCTTAACATGTTTGTTGTCTTCTTCCTCTTCTTCCATTTAGCACGACGGTTTTGAAACCAAACCTAAAAATAAACAAAACATAAGAAAAATTAAAAACAGGACCGTTCGGAAGAGAAAAGTCTGTGAAAAAGAAACAAAACTGGTATAATGACTTATTTTCTCCCCTTTCGGGGAATGTATTTAGGGGGGGGGGGGGCGAATTATTTTTAATTATTTTTCTTAATCAAATTTGAGTTATATTTTATTGTAAGCTTTTTTCCCCATTATCAAATTTATAGGTTTAATGCTATTTTGTTTAATATTTTTATCATATATACAATGTTTTTTTGTGTGTGCTTCAATAACATGCATGCCGTGATGCCAATATATTGTGTAACACTATATTAATGAATTAAAACGTTACCAGGCAAAATGACATGTTTATTGACAAGGAAAGTCTGTGGTAATAGTCTATCACTTTGACATCATGTATAGCTCTCTAATGGACTCGCTTAAGATATAACGGCAAATGGGAGGCCTGTTTCTTAAAAGCCAAGAATCCTAGTCGTGTGCTCACAATTAAAGCTATAATTCCCGGAGAAAGGTTATTCGCAATATTTCAACGCTGTTAGATCAACAGAGGCAGTGCGGCTAACGCGTATAATTGGCTGTTCGCATGCTGCGACGACAGAGTGGTTGTTTTGCGCCACAACCCGGGCTAAGTGATGTTTCCTGCATCAACCTTAAAATCAAGCAGACCCTACACTGTGACAGAAATCGAAGGGAACATGACTGGAGATCGAAGATATCACCGCAAGCCTCAGGCAGACCAGAATCTATGATTTAGCGGAATCAACTGAAAACGGGATTCAAGCTGTGTTCGACAGTGAACTTATTCATTCTTGATCAGCCCAAAAGGCGCAGCTTGCTGGGTACAAATGCATATCACCCAAGGCAAGGAGAGATAGACTTTCTTCGTTTTGATTGATGACGGTCTCATTCTCGTGTCTGCGGATAGTCGCACAAAGACAAACCACTGGGGGTGCATGAGTCGTTCACGACTGCCTTCCAGAACTTCTCGAAAGCCACAAATCATTCTTACAATTCCGTGACCGCTGAATTTTTATCTTGTACAATGGTGAGAACTTCCAACATAGAACCATATCTTTGGGATTTACTTAAGGCTTTTGAATAAGCTTCCCCATGCATTGGTTCGACAACATAATTTCATTAGAAAGTCTAGCCGATACAAAAAGATAGAGGCTTTGTATTTAACTTTTTTATTAGTTAGTACCGAAGCATTGTCAACAATTAAGGTATTATTTAGTGATAAGAAAGCAATGATCCTAGATTTTGCATCACAGCATTTGAAAATTCAATTTTATATTTTGCGTCATAGAAATTAAAAATTCGATTTCCTTCAATTCAAGTATTAATTAGCTACCAAAATATTGTATAATCGGTTTTTCAACTAGAAGGGAAATAGTGTAATTTTTGCATTTCTATTCTTATAAATAATAAGATAACAGTCAATTCAATCGACAGAATGACTCTCTCTGACTGATCTGGGTGCATTATTTTAAGATAAGTACCCATGTAGGAGTCATAAACGGTGAACAAACATATATAACAGACCGGCCCGAATAGCTGTTTTGCCGATACGCATGTGAAATAAAAGCGTGTATCAACGCAAGAAAATGACTGACACATCTCCTACCAGTTTCTGGTGTTATTTATACAGTAAGAGGCGTTAAAGAAGAGAAACTAATTAAGAAACCTTCTCAATAATTCCCTAGAAACGGACATGTCAAACGTATCATGTCTATTGCTGGTCGAAGATGGAGTGCGGCAGAGGGGGACAGACATCCACCACACGCAACCAGTTATATACAACGAAAGAAACAAACCGGCATGTCAATTTCCTAAAAATCCTCATTTATTAAAATTGGTAATGTAACCAACAAAATGTGTTCCTTTTGTAATTTGTTGTAACATAGGCGATATAAATACAATAACGCCAAATCGTTCCAATATATAAGAAGTGTCGGCTGTCTACATTTTGATACCTGCTGTTAACTATGTAGTGGCTTCGCTTTCTGTGCGGACCGTGTACCGTATATGACGAAATGAAAAGCGATAATAAGATTTTACAAATTCTAGCTGAAT
>JARFOD010097245.1:0-16985 GCA_031763545.1 Mopalia muscosa
ACCACGGGGAGAGGTTGTTGAGTAAACCTGAACTATATTTATTTTTGTATTTATGATTCATGTCATAATACACTTTGAATAAATAATACACAGTCGTATTGTTTTGGCCGTTTTGTGTCAGACACCGTCGCGGTTAGAATCAGTCGATATGAAACCTAACGGCCATAAGTCCTTGTGTGTTCACTAAACTGACAATAATGAAGTAGGTAGGGGAGGAAGAAACAAACGACTCTGGTTGCCATGACTTTACATACGTTAACAGTTTATTTGTTTCTTTTATAGAGAACAAAACATATCCCTAAAAAGCCTATTGATTTTACAATGAATCTTTTATGAGAGAGGCGGCGATTTAGCCGCAGGTCGATATTGTCAATAACACAAGAAAACAATATGGAGTGTCATCCTTTCAAATGTATTAAATACGTTCCACCTTAACAATCACCCTGTTTACCTTATTTTTCGAAATCCCTCTCACATATAATAAATATACATGTCTAAGTACATGCATATATTATATTGCTGTATAATAATGCAACATATTATAATGTATCAGGTATATGAGTGAGTCACACTATTATTTCTCTGGCAATCGACGAGGGGTTTTCACGAGGTTTCCTCGTGGTTTTCCACCGTATTTTGAAGCGATACTCCCGGCTAAAATATCCCATATATCCCTTGACAGGTTACATTTAAATATACTTATCGTTTCTCAATTTTGTAAAATAACCCGAGGGTTACAGATATTTACCTTCCTACCACCTCTGGCAGCTGACATTATGGGCGTGGCCAACCCTGTCCATGACGTCACCTGACTAACACTTTTGCGTGTTATGGGTTAATAACATGTGTGAACCAAGTGTCGACTCTAAAGGTCTCGTGACGTCTCGTGGCGTAGGCCTATTTTGAAAAGAAAGATATTTGATTGGTCTGTATTTGTGGAGCTCTTCTGTTTAATGATAAAAGTACCTAGACATGGCCGCGCTGTCTACAATTTTTACATTTGATAATAATTTTTGCAGAAATCGAACCGGGCTAAAATGACGGGACAATAAAAAACATCAAGAGAACTGTTTTCTGCAGATCAGATATAGTGTCGAAAGAAGCGTTTGTTTTGTATTTATGTGCCATTCGTGAATGCGGTTATTCACTCTGAGGAGTTTAAATTGAACTGTATGTTGATTGAATCGTGTGCTAAAGTTAATGGACGGAGAGTTGCAAGGGAACTTCCCTTCGTCCTGATACTTTTACAGCTAACTGTTAACATGAAGTCCATCTGTCTTTGTATTGCGTCCTGGGAGTGTCCTGTATATGTCCTGTATTATCTTTGTTTGTCGCCAGTGGTGTCTATTAGAATGGTCTCCTTCACCCACTTTGTTGGCAAGCCGTCATGTGAGTGAAATAACCTTAAGTACAGCGTTAACCATTACATAAAATCTTATAAGATTCTAGACTTCCTATAGAAATATTATAAAAGCTTATAGGATAATTAGGTTTAACTGGCACCATTTCTTGTGTTGAATTATATTCTCTAATTTTCTAATCGAGTTAAATCCATTTTACAAATTGATCTTACACATTGGGTTAAACTTAAACTGCAGACAAATTTATCCACGCAGCCATGTCTAGGTACTTTTATCACTAAACGGAAGAGCTCCACAAATATTGACCAATCACATATCTTTCTTTTCAAAATAGGTGCCTAGGTCACAAAGACTATAGAGTCGACTGTTTAAACATTTGATAGTTCACACATGTTTATTATACGTAACACACAATAATGCTATTCGCTTGGCGTCATAGAAGGCTTTGCCACGCTGAAAATGTCAGCTGCCAGCGGTCGTAGGAAAGTACATATCTGTAACCCTCAGGTTATTTTATAAAATGAAGAACCACAAGTCTATACCACATTTAAGTATATTTAATGGTTACCTTTCAAGGGATATAGGGGTTATTGCAGCCGGGAATATCGCTTTAACAAAAACCTCCCTCCCAAGAGACTGTAAGCCAATATATTGCTAATTCCAAGCATTAGGCTTGGATTTTGATTGCAGGTTTGCACCAATCTTATAGACTCTAATGGATCTATCAAAAGCGTGGATCTTTATGTGCTTATATTTTTCAAAATATGTTAGCATTCGTTGATATCTAGATATTATTCGCCAAATGTTATAAATGATGTTGATTCTCCCGATATTTCAAACCGGTCGTGTTTGCTGATGGTAATGCCTATGGCTTCTTGATAGAGCGCCATCGATTTATCTCCAAGAAGACGAATGTCTGTCCACAAACATATAAATCATTGACACTACAGCACTGCATATATAACACAGTTAAGTCCGGATAAACAGGTTCCCGTCAAGAAAAGTACCACAAGGATTTCCTTTTTTGATTTTATATAATCATCGTGCAGCGGTCAGTTATCTTTTGACCCATTTATCACAGCTGACTGCGTGAGTGGAACAAGCTTACTGCTTCAGATGCATTAGTCTTTATACAAACCAAATACGAAGCCACATTGGCTTAATAAATAATAAAATATCACTATCTACTGTTTAACGGAGTTTTAAAGCGTACATATTTATGTATATGTAAATTTGAAAACAAATATATGTAATTGTGAGTAATATATAGATAAAAAACCCTAATAATAAAAAAAACAAACAAAAAACAAACAAAAAGGTGGTAATTTAGCGTCCCTGTGTCCGAGCTGTATGAAGAGATAGGATGAATTCGGGACTAACTTTGCCGTGAGCCTCTGTAGCTCAGTCGGTAGAATGTTGGGCCTGTAACCCAAATGTGCCGGGTTCGAATCCCGGTGGAGGCAAGCAAATTCTTCTTTCTTCATTTATTCAAAATATATATTGCAATGCTACTACACCTCATACCTTGCAAAAAGAAACAATTTAAACAGCTTATACACAGCTCTATTTCAAGCCATTGGTTTCTTAAAAATATATTCTTACCGATTGTTGTATCTAGGATCTATTCCAGGAATCCGATATCAGTTAATCCTTACTCACGAGACAGATATCACACCAAGGGTGTGATCTGGTTCCAATATAAACATGGACAATAGATTGTTCTTCTGTCAAGTCATTTTCAAAGGCCTCTGTGGACATGACAAATATGTCAGCTATTCCCTCAACCTCTCTCATTCGTTATCTCAAAGAAACATGACAGATGGAATGGTTCATACTATACATTAAATTTAACGTTTTTCAGAGACAGCATGACTTAAGCATTACTTTACTCCACTATACTGTCATCGATATAACAATGCTGATTCGCTGATATTTGGTATTGTACTGAGTGAATTGCCACAAGCTATCTGTGGCTATAATTGCTATTCTTGACTATATCTCTGTCAAGAGAAACGCTTCTGTTCCATGGACGCTCCAATACGGTGGCTTATTACTAACTAGTGTTTGAAAGTTGAGAAATTATTACAAAAAGTTTTGTAAATTACAAACGAATTTTAAGAAACTTTTGCAAAAAAAAAAAAAAAGAAGAAAAGTTTCGCAAAAACAAAACCTTAATTTGCAATAATTAACAATAAATATGGTAATAAAGATTTTTTTTTATAAAGGCTTAAGTTTGCGAATATTCAAGATTAAAACACATACATGTAAAGAACCTCTGTTGAGATATTATCGCTTCACAATCCATCAAGTATTAACTTGCGTTTACCTGTGGACGAACAAAACGGAAATATAAGTTGTATGAAACTGCATCGTCCTAATAATCTTCTATATTTTGGATACAAACAATTATTACAATGCCGTTTACCTACGGTATATAAATGCTCCGCCTAGCCAGAGACTCTAGCTGAAATCAGGGCGGAGGCATACAAATTGATTTGCATTCTTGATATAGATTTATATTGTATGTGAGAGTTCGTGTCTGCAAAATCCAAAGACAGATTGACTCACATACTTATAGGCCGTCATATTCCCCTTCAGCTTCATAAGATGCAATAATGCTGTATTTTATAGTCACACGCTTTGAATTGTCCATTCATATGATCATAATATTTCAATAAACACGTCCACTATGTAGCTAGTGGCCAAAAAACTAATCTGGTACGCTTTTTACTAGCAACCGAGAATTCTTTATATCCATTGGGACCAAATATTCAGATACATATACATTACAAAGCGAAGACCATAAACATCACCAAAGGAAATGAACCTTAATAATAATATAAAACAAGGGCTCTCATTATACGGAAAAGGCAGACTTACCGTCAGGTATGTTTTGGCTGTTCCTAAAAGTCTGTGTATTGTAGTCCCATTGAGGTGATATTTAGAATGTGAAACATAAAGCTGCTAGACCACTGTTATATTGTATTCTTATATCCTGCATGGTGCTTCAAGGTTCTCTGTGGACAACATCTCACTGCGTATTTGTTCTCTGTACAGCGGTGGAGAGGTAGTTTAAAGTCAGTGGGATTAAGGGGTAAGACTGTCAGAGACTCTCCGCGGATAACATCACCCTTGACAATACTTCCCTGAAGCCCAATGCGATTACGCCTTGAAAGTTTGTCGTCAATAGAAAATGGACAATGGCAGATTGCTATTTTTATATCTGTTAAGACTTTTTCTCAATCTCCTGCTGTATGGACCAATCTCTGATGGCTCTCAACACTGGACCAATACAACTACTCTGTTGATATAAGTCGCCCAAAGGCAGTTAACAATTGATGTGTTCAGTTTTCGTATCGAATATATGGAAATACCTTAAAACAAATTATAAGAAGTCTGGACGAATTTATCAACGACCTCTTTCTTTAACAATATATATCCAATTAAATAAATGGATACATTTTAAACATCTCTGCTGGCTGTACCACAATGAAGTGGGTACATGTTTAAGTGCCAATGACGTTTTAAAAAATTAATTAAATATGTTTAATAATAACACAGGTGATGTCAATATATCTCGGCCTAATAGGATTTCCGACGATGCTAACTCTTATTTACAATACACCTGAATGTCTCAATCTTTGTCATTTGGATTTGGAGACAATGGTATATTTGTACGGACTCTGGAGAGATACCACACTATTAACATAGATGTCTTGGAACCCTTTTTTTCTTGAACTAAGAAAAATAAGAATGTGATATTGTAACTTAATTAGCACTTTACCTTATATGCAGGATTTTCGAATAACAAATGTTGTTTACAAATAATGATTATTTGAGGGTGCTTTAGAAAAGAGGATGGTTCTAAGTGGAACAATTTACACAAAAACGGTTCTTTGGTACCGGTATAGGAAGCAAAGGTTAATTACTCGGAACAGTTGCTGTGAAGGTTCCATACAGAACCATACATGATTCCATTCAGCTCCATGACTGAAGAACCTTCAATGGTTCTATAAGAGCCGTAATTTTCTAGCCGTGTACTTATAAAAGTACATTTTTGTGTTAAGCGCACAGAATTATAAATCATATAATAATGAATTAGTCTGAACCCACGAAACTCCCGTGGGATCCACATAAATCAGCACATACATCATTCGTATTCTCGCGAGAGTTTTTTTATAGTTGAAAAGGCTAAGACAACTCTCGTACGTCAGGTCAGCAAATAAAAAAAGTGCGAAACAAGATGGTCCTGGTGTATCTTAGACTCAATGTATCAACGTAGGAAGTAGAATCGATTTTATTTTAGAATGCACATACAAGCAGCACCGGTGTCCATCCTGATAACCCCTGTATAATACACCTTGAGGATATCTGGCACACTTCATTCTATAAGCGTTTTCAGGATGGTCACATATAGCAAATACGGTACTTTTGATGTCAGAGTAAATGGTATTCTATTTCACATCAGTATAACCTGTCACAAACTCTCCCTTGATAAAATCACACGTGACGCTTTCCTCTATTGTACGGTTGTGATTGTGAAAAAAGTCTAAATAGATATTAAAATAGCAATCTGTTCATGGGCCACGATAAACCTTTAAAGCATTGTCACATTTATCTTCTGAAAAGGGTGTTAATGACGATTTTATCAGTCCCTTCATCTCAAAGATTTCAACTTCTCCATCATCGTATTGAGCGTCGTTTCAGAGAAGACAATGCCGTGGTTTAGCTGTTTACATTATGTCAAATAGTAGGCTCTATGTCTTATTTTATCTGAAACCAAAAGGACTGTGTTTCCAATTTATGACCATCCTTTCAAAAAAGCTTATATAATGAAGTATATCATATATCAACCGGGTGTATTATACCGGGGCTATCAGTATACTGTATCATTTATAATCATGTATGTTTAATAGATGAATGGAGATGTATAAATATGAGAAATCATCATTCGGCATTCGGGTATCTTATTTTAAGAATCATTTTCTTAAAATGTCACAGCATTCCATTCATATTTACCTGAGTTCAAGAAAGGAAAGGAAGTTTTTAGAAAATCTATGTTTATAGTATGGTATATCTCTCCGGAAGCCATTAAAATTTACCACAGTAATCAATCGCGGTGAATCCCTGCCATTTCTTCAGAGTGTTTGCCCGTGTGATCAACAGACACCAGAACATACAAGTATCACCCGTCCTGTGTCCATCCAGATAGCACCGGTATTATACACCCTGAGGATCGTGACACACTTCATTCTTTTTTTAAAAGATAAATGCGATAACGCTTTAAAGGTTTTTCGCCAATAGAAAATGGCCAATGAACAGGTTGCTATTTGGGTATCTGTTTAGACTTTTTCTGAATCTACTACTGTATGAACTTATCTTTGATGGCGCTCACCACTGGACCAATACTCCTTTGATATTACTGGTCCAAAGGCAGTTGACAAGTCATCTGACAGACTTCATTCTACGTGTGTTTGTTTAAGGCTAGTCACAAATTGGTTTCGTTTGTTTGTTTGATTGGTGTTTAACGTCGTACTCAAGGGTATTTCACTTATATGACGACGGACACAAATACAGATGACAAATCTGCTTCCCGTCACCCTTTAGCTCTGCGAACACCAGGGCAACAGAAAGCAACCTCTTTTCTCACCTCTTACAATCAACCGAAGAAGCCGAGGGAGTATTCTGCAGGGCCATGGCCCACCTGCTACCTCACGGGGCCGTCACAAATTGGAAATACAGTTTTTGTGGTGTCAGATAAAATAAGATATATCATGTAAACAGCTAATCCATGAGATTTCCTGCCCTCCAACGACTCTTGTGGAGGAGCAATGATGTGTTCATTCTGTTTAGTGTTTATGTGTGCGGTTGGGTTTGTTAAAGGCAAGCTATTCATTTGAAACAATATTTATTTTTTTAAAGGATTGTCACAAATTGGAAATACAGTACTTTGTGGTTTCAGTTAAAATGAGATATATCATGTAAACAGCTAACCAATGATATTTCCTGACCTCAAACGACTCTTCGTGAGCTGCAATGGTGTCTTCATTCTGTTTAGTGTTTATGGCTACGGTTGGGGTTGTTATAGGTAAGCTATTAATTTGAAACAATATTTATTGACGTTGGCATGTCTTCCTCTTAATTTGATTAGAGACAATGCTAATTTACAAATGATAATTTGAGAAAATGATTCTAAAATAAAGAAACCCTTATGTCGAATGATGATTTCCCAGACTTGTAAATCTCCATTCATGTATTAAACATGTATCGTTATAAATGTTACAGTAATCAATCGCTGTGAATCCCATGACATGTCCGCAGTGTATTTGCCAGTGGGATCAAACTTTTAACCCAGATATTGACCAATCAGATTGATAGTATTATGAATGGATCACGCTCAGCATCGAACTTGACATTTGTCGTCTTGGATTGTAGCTAGTAACCAAGTTTGGTAAAATCTGACAAAATTTAATCAAGATATTTAGCGGAGATTGTAAGAAATATACAAACAAACTGACCTAGTTTTACTCAATATGGAACTTGACCTCTGTCGCCATAGGTTAAAACTGTTGAGTAAGGTTGACAAAAATGGGACAAGATTTAACCTAGATATTGAGTGGAAATGGATTGACCAACCAGATTGCAATAGGCACCTAATTATACATGAATTCCGTCTTCGTATCTAGTAACAAAGTTTGGTAAAAATCAGATAAAGTTAAAACAAGATATTGAGCGGAAACTGTGATGTGTCCAGTCAACCGATGTGAATACATAATACACACTGTCTTACGACAGGCGTATACCAAAACTATAAAATCTTTAAATCAAGAGAGGATACAGTTTTTTGTACTCTTTGGGGAATACATGTTTGTCAGCTGTTTCCCGATGAAAAACAATACTAGAACTAATTAACTGAATTTAATATGTCAGCTAATGACATCAGCATGTCTTCCTATTAATTTGACTGAAGACAATTCTGGTTTACATCTATAATACTCAAGCGTGTCTTAATAATTGTCATTTGGATGTCGGGACGGTGGCACATTTTAACGGCTTCCGGAGAGATATACTAGACTATAAACATAGATGTTCTGAAACCATTTTCTTTCATGAACTAAGGAATATATGAATGGAATTTCGTCACATTTTAAGAAAATGATTCTAAAACCAAGAATTCCGAATGCCGAATTGTGATTTCTCTTATTTAGAAATCTCAATTTATGTATTAATTACACATCATTATAAGTAATACAGTAAGCAATCTCTCTGCACCCCCGCAATATCTGCAGTGTGTTTGCAAGTGGGATCAACAGACATAAGCACATACAAGCAGCACTTGTGTCCATCCAGATAGCGCCAGTATAATACACCCAGATGATATGTGACACATGTCATTCTATGAGCTTTTTTCAGGATGGTCAAAGATTGGATATACAGTACTTTTGGTTTTAGATTAAATAAGATATTCTATTTCACGTCAGTATAACCTCTCTGCTGATAAGATCACACTTGACGCCATTCTCTGAAGATAAATATATCGTCAATAGAAAATGGACAAAGAGCAGATTGCTATTTTTATATCTGTTTAGACTTTTTTCTCAATCTCCTGCTGTATGAAGCAATCTCTGATGGCTCTCACCGCTGGGCGAGTACAACTAGTCCCTGGAAATTACTCTTCCAAATGCAGCTGACAAGTCCTCTGATTCGCTTCACTCTACGTGTGTTTTTTAAGGATGGTCACAAATTGGAAATATAGCATTTTGTGGTGTCAGATAAAATAAGATATACTATTTCACATAGCTAAACCCATTGTATTTCCTGACCTCGAACGACTCTTGGCGAAGAACAGTGGCATCTTCATCCTGTTTAGTGTTTATGGGTACAGTTGGGGTTGTTATAGGTTAGGAATTAACTTGAAACAATACTTATCGGCAAACTAATTTACTCTAATAAACAATTTTTATCTGGGAGCTATCAAATTAACTGACTGATTGACTAACACCACAAAACACCACAAAACCAAATGCGAATTATGCATGACTTCTTTGAATTATTATTAGCACATGCCAAGGAGAAATGCAAGATGCAATTTATTTGTGTTATGTAGATATTCCATTATCAGCATTTCTGCTAGTGTGTATAAATTAATGAAGTCTTGGAAAAGTGTCAAGGATGTTTTAGAGACATATTTTAATTTGTGAACTAATAATACATTAAATCACCTCAGCATGTCTTCCGCTTAGGTTGATTAGTTTGATTGGAGACAATTCTGATTTACCCCTATAATACACCAGTATATCTCATTAATTTTCATTTAGATATCGACAGTGGCAGATTTTAACACCTTCCGGAGAGATATACTAAACTATAAACATAGATGTTCTGAAACCATTTCCTTTCATGAACTAAGCAATATATGAATGGAATTTTACGAAAATGATTCTAAAATCAAGAATCACGAATGCCGAATTATGATTTCTCATATTTAAAAATCTCCAATCATGTATTAAACTTACATGACATAATTGAAACAGTAATTAAAAGCTGTGAATCCCGCAATGTCTTCAGTGTGTTTGCCCGTGGGATCAACAGACATCAGCACATCGAGAAACACCTGTGTCAATCCAGTTAGCCCCGATATAATACACCCTTAGGATAACTGATACACTTCATTCTATGATCTTTTTTGAAAGGATGGTCATAAATTGGAAATACAGTCCTTTTGCTGTCAGATAAAATAAAACATAATGTAAACAACTAACCCATTGTATTTTCTGCTATCAAACGACGCTTTATATAATGATGAGAAGTTGAAGTCTTTGAAATTGAAGGGTAAGCCTGCCATAGACTATGCTGATAAAATGACACATGACGACTTTCCATGAAGACAGCAGCTATAGAGCTTTGAACGCTTATTGTGAATAGAAATGGGACAATGAATACAATGATTTTTAAAAAATATCTGTTTAGACTTTTTTCTCAATCTCCTGCTGTATGAACCAATCTCGGATGACTCTCACCACTGGGAGAGCACATCTACTCCCTAAATAGTATTTGCCCAAAGGCAGCTCATAGGTTTAGTTTTCGTGTTGAATTCCAGAAAATGTCTTAGAACAAGTTACAAGGGGCTTCGGCGGATTCATCAACACACGCTTTGTGCCAATTTGGACTACAACATATGAAATAGCACCGTTTCATAAGCCTGTATGCCTGTCATCAATCAACTACATTTTATGACTTTACTATATATAACTAATAGATTCCTGAAAGCATTATTAAAACAAAGCAAAAAGTGTTTTTTAATTAAGACATATATGGTATCTGGGCAATATTATTGTTAGCAGCGACACAGCTTACATAGAGTGTAACTTCTGGCAAGGTTTGACTAAAATTAGACAATATTTTATCAAGTTACTTCACGGAAATTAACAACCAATCTGATTGCAGTACTCACGGCACCTACTAACGCACAAATTTCGCTCACAAACACAATTGACTTTTGTCTTCATAAGTCTTCACTCAGCAGGTGAGACCAAATCAGACAACATTAAAGCAAAGTATCTGTTAAAACAAATCTACCAATCAGATTGCAGTTTAGTAATTTATTTTGCATAGTTTTCGCTCCCTTTTGAACTTGACCTCCGTTTGGTAAATTTTAAACACTATTTATCGGTGAACCAATTGATTTGGAACAACATTTATAGGTGAACTAGCAAACTAGCTGTTAAATTGACTGATTGATAGAACATACCAAACCAAATACTTTAAGTCAATTCGAGAATGTTGCATGGCCTCTAGGAATTATTATCATTGTAGTATTTTGATTGATACGAGAGGAGGGCTTAATACAATCGTAAACAATACTTTAATGTGTTAAGTAGTATATTTTTTATCCCAGTGAAGTGGTATTTTAGAATGTGACACATAAAGCTGTTACTTCGCAGCTTTTCAACCACAGTTATTTTATTATATTCTGAAATTATGGCGTTTTAAAGTTACCGTGGACGAACTATCAATGCTTATTTGTTCTCTTTACAGTGGTGGAGGGGTAGTTTCAATTCTTTGAGATTAAAGGGTAAGACTGTCAGAGACTCTCTGCGGATAACCTCGTACATGACATTACTTCCCTGAAGCCAAATACGATTAAGTCTCGATATTTTATCTCCCATAAAAAGTGTCCAATGCACAGATTGCTATTTTTATATCTGTTTAGAGGTTTTCTGAACGTCCTGTTTGCTGTATGGACCAATGTTTTATGGCTCTCGCAACAGGACCAATATAGTTACCCCCGCTGCAGTTAACAATGCTTGTGTTCCGATTTCGTGTCGAATTCATTGAAACATCTTTGACAAAATTGAAAGCCGCCTCGACGGATTTATCATCACGCTTTTGTTAGCTTTGTGCCCATATCAAACGGTTTCGTTCCTTATAGCTCATGTATCAACTGCAATCCTTGTATACAAATATTCTTTGAGAATCACAAAAACATAGAATAAAATCGCTATAACAAGGCTGATTCCAGTGTTTTAGTTATTTTGGGTTAACACTTTATTACTTTGAACAGTTCGATTCTCGGACGGGTTTCAACCTGCAAAATTTTCTGAGCTAGAATCAGTTCAAACTAAGAAAGCGTTTTCCCTAAAAAAGGAAACACTCATTTCGTTTCGAAAAGACACAAACATTAATTCAAGGTCGATTCCAGTCCATTTGGAATCTTTAGTGAATGCAGTTTCCTAGTTGTGTCCCTATGGATGAAATTCTGGGAAAAGTGGCGGACGATTTCTTTAAGTTTATACATGAAATAAACTTCATATGTTAACTAATGACACAGGTGATGGCGTAATAACATCTCAGCTCTATTTGATTTAATGAAATGCTGGTTTATATCTATAATACACAAGAATGGCTCACTAGCTGCCAATTGAATGCCGGGACAGTGGCATATTTGTACGGCCTCTTAGAGAGACATTGTACTATTAACTAAGTTGTTCTGAAGCCATTTCCTTTTTTCAACTAAGGCTCATATCAATGAAACATCGCCACACATTGAAGACAATGATTCTAAGAGCAAGATTCACGACTACTGAGTGATGGATCCACCTACTGGAAAATCATGTATTATTCACACATCATTATCAATCCTACAGTAATCAATCGTTGTGAATCCCCGCAATGTCTTCGGTGTGTTTGCCCGTGGGATAGACAAATATCAGCACATCGAGAAACACCTGTGTCCATCTAGATAGCCCCGGTATAATACACCTTGAGGATACCTGACACACTCCATTCTATATGTGTTTTTTAAAGGATAGTCACAAATTGGAAATACAGTATTTTGTGGTGTCAGATAAAATAAGATATTCTATTTCACATCATGTAAACAGCTAACCCATGATATTTCCTCCCCTCAAACGACTCTTGTCGAGCTGCAATGATGTGTCTTCATCCTGTTTAGTGTTTATGGGTACAGTTGGGGTTGTTATAGGTTAGAAATTAATTTGAAACAATACTTATCGGCAAACTAATTTACTCTAATAAACAATTTTTATCGGGGAGCTATCAAATTAACTGACTGAGTGACTAACACCACAAAACCAAATGCGAATTATGCATGACTTCTTGGAATTATTATTAGTACATGCCAAGGAGAAATGCAAGATGCAATTTATTTGTGTTATTTAGGTATTTCATTATCAAAATTTCTGCTAGTGTGTATAAATGAATGAAGTCTTGGAAAAGTGTCAAGAATGTTTTAAAGACCTATTTTAATTTGTGAACTAATTACATATTAAGGACTCTACCGCTATAGTAATAATTTTTGCCTTTCTGAAATCTTCTCTTCGTAATCTTGATAATGCAAACAGTTTGACCAAAAAATTGTGTATTTTAGAATGGTTTTTTTTTATTTAAAAAGCAAAATGCGTGCTTCAAAGATTATGCATATCGCAGGGCGGAAGGGATTAACGAGATTATCTCACCTGCATGGACTGACTACCTGCTGACTATTAGCGAACTGTCTACATATCAATTACATGATCGTTGACGTGGGGAACAAATGTTTATAGGTGGTAGAACACACATTTGACGTTTTTCTTTATTTTTGTCATTATAAAATAAAACGAATCATAACATGACATTATATTTAGAATCCTGAAATCCTCTGCTTACTAAATATATATGATTTTAATATAATCATTGTTTGAAATACCCGCGAAAGCCACAAAAAGATAAGAGTCGCATTTTTTACTCCTGACTGGCGGTAGAGTCCTTATAAAGTCACCCCAGCATGTCTTCCGCTTAATTTGATTCGATTCGAGATAATGTGGATTAACACCTATAATACACCAGGATAACTCATTATATTTTAACAGCTTCCAAAGAGATATACCTTACTATAAACATATAGTTATTCTGAAACCCTTTACTTTCTTGAACTAAGGAAAATATGAATGGAATGTTGTCACATTTTACGAAAATGATTCTAAAATCAAGAATCCCGAATGCCGAATTGTGATTTCTCATATTTAAAAATCTCCACTCATGTATTAAACTTATATGATGTAACTGAAACAGTAATCTGTGAATCTCCACAATGACTTCAGTGTGTTTGCGCCTGGGATCAATTTACATCAGCACAGCATACAAGTATCACCTGTGTCTTCATAAATAGGAAATACTGTCCTTTTGCTGTCAGATACAATGATATAAGGCCTACTATTTGACATAATGTAAACAGCTAACCCATTGTATTTTCTGCTATCAAACGACACTCTATACAATGATGGAGAAGTTGAAGACTTTGAGATTAAGGGGGAAGCCGGTCACATACTATGCTAATAAAATCACCTTTGACGCCTTTCTATGAAGATAACTGCGATAACGCTTTGACTGTTTATTGTGAATAGTAATGGGACAATGAACACATTACTATTTTAATATCTGTTTAACTTGTTTCTCAAGTTCCTGCTGTATGAACCAATCTGTGATGGCTCTCACCACTGGGCGAGTACAACTACTCTCTGAATATTACTCGCCCTATGAGACAGCTGACTACTTATGTGTTAAGTTTTCTTTTCGAATTCCTGGAAATGTCTTAGAACAAGTTACAAGGTGCTTGGGTGGATTTATCAACACACGGTTTGGGGTGTTGTTTGCCAATTTGGTGTACAACCTATGGAATGACACCGTTTCATAAGCCACACTCATCAGTATTTTAAGACTTTACCATATACAACAGTTAGATTCCAGAAAGCAACTTGAAGTCAAAAAGTGTTTTTTGATTAGGACATACATAGTATTTGGACAATATTATCGTTATCAGGAGACATAGCGTACATAGGGAGTAACTAATGCCTAGGTTTGACTAAAATAAGACAATATTTAAGCAAGTTACTGAGTGGAAAGGAATGACCAATCAGATTGCAGTACTTACGGTACCTACTTATGCACAAATTACGCTCAGAAACACAATGGACTTTTGTCTTCATGAGTTACCCAGCAAGTTAGACCAAATCAGGCAACACTATAGCAATGTATCTGTTAAAACAAATTGACCAATCAGATTGCAGTTAAGTAATTAATTTTGCATAGTTTTCGCTCCACTTTGAACTTGACCTCCGTCCTGTTAATTTTAAACAATATTTATCAGTGAACCAATTGATTTGAAACAAAATTTATCGGTGAACTAGCAAACTAGCTGAGTAACTGACCGATTGATTGACTGCACCAAACGAAATGCTTTAAGCAATTCGAGAATATTTCATGGCCTCTAGGAATTATCATCATTGTACGATTTTAATTGATGTAAGGGGAGAGCTAAATACAATCGTAAACGATAGTTTAATGTGTAAAGTAGTATATTGGTATATGATTGAAACACAAAGCTGTTAGATAACAACTAATGTTATTATGTATTCTTAAATTATGGCCTTTTGAAGCTCCCGCTGGAAACAATATCAATGCGTATTGGTTCTCTTTACAGTGGCGAAGAGGTAGTTCGAAGTCTTTGAGAACAGAGGGTAAGACTGTCAGAGATTCTCCGCTGATAACATCATACGTGACATTACTTCCCTGAAGCTCAATTCGATTATGCCTCGAAATTTTATTTCCCATAGAAAGTGGCCAATGAGCAAATTACTATTTTGATATATGTTTCAAAACATACATTCTCAATCCCTTGCTGTATGAACCAATCTCTGATGGCACTCACCACTGGACCAATACAGCTACTCCAGTTGGCAATTGACAATTCTTGTGTTCCGATTTCGAGATGAATTCCTGGAAATTGAAACAACCTCAACGGATTTATTGTCACGCGTTTGCTAGCTTTGTGTCAGTATCAAATGGCATCTTTCCTTAAACCTCATGTATCAACTTGAATCAATAGATAAAAATGTTCTTCGAGAATCAAATAAACATACGATAACATCACTATAACAAGGCAGATCCCACTGTTTTATTTCTTTTGGGATAACTCTTTATTAGTTTGAACAGTTCGATTGCCGGATGGGTTCTAACCTGCACAATTTTCTAAACTAGAATCTGTTCAAACTAAGAAAGCGTCTTCCAGAAATAACGAAAACACACACTTCGTTTAAAAAAGACACAACAATTGATTCAAGGCAGATGCATATTTATTTGTAATCCTCAGGGAATGAATTTTAGTAGCTGTGTCTCAAAGAATAAAGCTCTGGGAAAAACAGCGGAAAATTTTTTAAACTTATACTTAAAAATAACTTAATTTATATGTCAACTTATGACGCAGGTCATCATTTCTCCGCTTTATTCGATTCAAGGAAATGCTGGTTTACATCTATAATGACTCACTAATTGCCAGTAGAATGTCGAGACAGGGGCGAATTTGTGCCCTGTGGAGAGATATTGTACTATCAGCAAAGATGTTCTAAAACCCTTTCCTTGCTTCAACTAAGGCAAATATCAAAGGGACATTGTCCCACTTTAACGAAATGATTCTAAGAGCAAGACTTCCGACTACTGAGTGATGGATCCACCTACTTGAAAATCATGTATTATTCACACATGATTTTAAATGATACAGTAATCAATCGCTGTGAATCCCCGCAATGTCTTCAGTGTGTTTGCCCGTGGGATCAACAGATATTAGCACATACAAGAAGCTGTGTCCATCCATATAGCACCGGTATAATACACCCTGAGGATATTTGATACATTTTATCTATGAGCTTTTTTCAGGATGGTTACATTTTGGAAATACAGTCATTTGGTATCAGACTAAATAAGATATTTTATTTCCCCGTCAGTATAACCTGTCCCAAAATCTCCGCTGATAATATCACACTTGACGCCTTTCTCTGAAGATAAACGCGATAACGCTTTAAAGGTTTATCGTCAATAGAAAATGGACAATGAGCAGATTGCTATTTTTATATCTGTTTAGACTTTTTTCTCAATCTCCTGCTGTATGAACCAATCTCTGATGGCTCTCACCACTGGGCGAGTACAACTAGTCCCTGGAAATTACTCTCCCAAATGCAGCTGACAAGTCCTCTGATTCGCTTCACTCTAGGTGTGTTTTTTAAGGATGGTCACAAATTGGAAATATAGCATTTTGTGGTGTCAGATAAAATAAGATATACTATTTCA
>JARFOD010097256.1:0-16980 GCA_031763545.1 Mopalia muscosa
TGACGTCATCTAATAGAGGACTAAATTTAATAGGACTTTGAGCAAACGGTCCCTGATGATGGCATAATAAATGCTGAAATATTGAGTCAAAATGAAGTTATGGTTTTTCGGAATTACACTACTTGTGTAATACTGATTCTTGTATCCACAGTTTTTACAGGCTTCTAATGAAGTTAATGTAAGCTTAATTATGATTGTGTCCATTCACGCTGCGTGCGTACATTGAGGGTCAATTATAGACATGTCATACGTTACCAAAATCTAATGTAAGTGCGGGTTTCCGAGTAACATTGACATCTCAAAACGACAAGAAATGACAATAGAGCAATACAATGGTGTATTTAATTGTATTAAGAGTAGAAACTGGAGTAGATTGACTCAGTCAGTTCAACCGGATGTCTTAGTGAATGGGCTGCATGAATAACAAAGGAGTACACGTTGTAGGTATATGTGTGATTTTAACTGTGTGGTCTACTCTATGGATTAAGAGGATAGACGATCTAATTTTATCAATAAGTGTCATTTGAATTTAACCATTGACCAGTTCACAGACATCTATTGAGAAGATTTCATGGTTCATTAACCATCGAGCAAAACAGAAAGTGGCGGAAATCCTATTATATACTCGTATACACAGACATTTTCGTTATCAAAGTTTATCAAAATATATAAGATTCTACCTAGCCCCAATAAAGCATTGAGCTCATACGCTCTGGTGATTTAGTTTCTAGAAGAAAAAAACCCTCTGGTTTGCTTTACGCCAAATTTAAGCGATGAATCATCTTATCTGCTCTAAATAAACTCTCAGAGGCAAGTCTCAAGTGAACTTAATCTCGAGTTGTTATGGACAACCAGCAGCAGCCCCGGGAGAAGGTAACATTAATTTACATAAGGTAGAAAATGTATGATAAATATGTAGCTCAAAGATATTAAAGCATAGATAAAAAGTCAACCCAAATCCAAAATGGGCATCATTAACAGACCGAAATTAACCCTCGAGTCTGTCAGCTTACACTTATGAAATTTATGAGTTATTTTATCTAGAAAGGAGATTCGTCTTAAACATTTGGTGCTTCAGAGTTTTTTTTATCACTGTTCTAGGAGTCTAGAATTTTGCTGGCACTGCTGGTCATATTGGAATACAAAAGGAATGGTGGTATTCTTAGAGCCTCTACCCTTTTCAAGTTAGGGCAAAATGCATACGTTTGAAGCGAGTCTCCCCGAGCGTTCTCCTTCTCATCGAGACAAATTGGTAGTTTGTCAATCGGCATAATTTCAAAACGATCTATAACAAAATTAAAATGCAAAATAAATGATGTTCAGCTATTGGTGATGTCTGTTTTAATCGTATACAGCTCAAATGATTGTTGGCTGTAAGGCTAAGGGGATTCTTGATTACCCCCAACATATAACATACTCAAAATGCACAAGGTAGCCATTTTCTTTCGTTTCGGTGATGATGTTAAAAACTTAACAGCTAATCTGATCAAAATGATATAAAATAGCTATAATAAACCTCCGATTTTTATAAAAATTTCTACAACGGTACCCTTGTTATTTTCCGATACTAGTAATACTTGATTCGATACAAAATGTTATAGTTCAGAAAATGACCCAGCCAGATAATCAAACCGCAAGTGTCCGTAACCAAGTCACTCATTCGCCGGTACTATCAGCGCTATGAAACATCAGCCACCAGAATCAGCCACCAAACTGCCAGTACAATCAGAATTATGCAGGCACCAAATCGCCAGCAGAATCAGAATCAGTCACCGAATCGTCAGCACTATCAAAACCATTACCGAATCGGCAGCACTATCAGAATCAGTCACCGAATCGTCAGCTCTATCAGAATCAGTCACCGAATCGTCAGCATAATCAAAATCAGTCACCGAATCACCAGAACTATTAGAATCAGTCATCGAATCGCCAGCACAATTAGAATCAGTCACCGATTCGCCAGCTCTACCAGAATCAGTCATCGAATCGCTAGCACTACCAAAACCAGCAATCAAATCGCCAGCTCTTTCAGAATCAGTCACCGAATGGCCAGCTCATCCAGAATCAGTCACTGAATCGCCAGCAGAATCAGAATCAGTCACCGAACCGCCAGCAATATCAGAATCAGCCACGGACTCGCCAGCACCATCAGGATCAGTCATCGAATCGCCAACAGAATCAGAATCAGTCGCAGAATCCCCAACAGAATCAGGATCAGTCAACGAATCGCCATCAGAATCAGTCAGAGAAACGCCATCTCTATCAGAATCAGTCACCGAATCGCCAGCACTTTCAGAATCAGTCACCGAATCGCTAACAGAATCAGAATCAGTCACCGAATCGCCAGCAGAATCAGAATTAGTCACCGAATCGCCAGCACTATCAAAATCTGTTACCGAATAGCCGGCAGAATCAGAATCAGTCACAGAATCGCCAGCAGAATCAGAATCAGTCACTGAATCATCATCAGAATCAAAATCAGTCACTGAATCATCATCAGAATCAGAATCAGTCACCGAATCGTTAGCACCATCAGAATCAGTTACCAAATCGCCAGCACTATGAGAATCAGTCACCGAATCGCTAATAGAATCAGAATCGGTCCCAGAATCGCCAGCAGAATCAGAATTAGTCACCGAATCGCCAGCAGACCCAGAATTAGTCATCAGATCGCCAGCACTATCAGAATAAGTCACCGAATCGCTAACAGAATCAGAATCAGTCACCGAATCGCCAGCAGAATCAGAACTAGTCACCGAATCGCCAGCAGAATCAAAATTAGTCACCGAATTGCCAGCATTATCAGAATCAGTCACCAAATCGCCAACAGAATCAGAATCAGTCACCGAATCGCGAGCAGAATCAGAATCAGTCAAAGAATCGCCAGCAGAATAAGAATCAGTCACCGAATCATAAGCAGAATCAGAATCAGTCACCGAATCGTTAGCACCATCAGAATCAGTTACCGAATCGCCCGCAAAATCGAAATCATTCACCGAATCGCCAGCATAATCGAAATCATTCACCGAATCGCCAGCAGAATCAAAATCAGTCACCGAATCGCCAGCATTATTAGAATCAGTCACCGAATCGTCAGCACTATCTGAATCAGTTACCGAATCGCCAGCAGAATCAAAATCAATCACCGAATCGCCAGCATTATTAGAATTAGTCACCGAATCGCCAACACTATCAGAATCAGTCATCGAATCGCCAGCACTATCAGAATCAGTTACCGAATCGCCAGCACTATTAGAATCAGTCACCGAATCGTCAGCAATGTCAAAATCAGTACTGAATCGCTAGTACTATCAGAGTCAGTTACCGAATCGCCAGCACTATCAAAATCAGTCACCGAATCGTCAGCACTATTAGAATCAGTCATCGAATCGTCAGCACTATCAAAATCAGTACTGAATCGCTAGTACTATCAGAATCAGTTACCGAATCGCCAGCACTATCAGAATCAGTCACCGAACCGCTAGTACTCTATAAATCAGCAATCAAATAGTCAACAGTATCGTAACCCGGCACCAAATATATAGAACTATCAAACTCAGCCACCAAAATACCGTACAGTCAGAATCAGTCACAAAATATACAGTTCTATCATACTCTGACAATAATTAAACAACAAATAATTAAATTATTGTTGGGGGGGGTGGGGGGGCACACTTACATTGGAGTATAGAGCCGATGCATTTTATGATCTGATCGGATCGGCGCCACTTATTCACATATAGGTACGGACTCGTAACATGGAATGTTTGTTAAAATCATGTTCTCATGTTTGAAATGATGTTCGCCGGCTGAGTTGTTTTTTAACGGTGACTAAATACTATTCCCCACCAAGACTGTATAAACCATAAAGACAGGAGCATTAATGCGACATAAAGGTACCTTCATTAAGGATCAATGCGCTTCCTGTGCGCAATGATTCGTCAAATCCCTCGTTTCCACTTACCAGACTATTTTCACAATGGATTAGATGATTTACAACCTACGCGTGTCGATCATAAAACACGATCTGTGTTAATATAGTCCACACGTTCCGGACATAAAATTTTACCATTTCTCCAGATTTAATTGGATTTCTAATTTAATGGTTTGTAACGCAGAAAAAAAATAAAACGTGTCGAATTCACATCCAAACTGTATTGACATGTATACTCCTAGGGCGAACTGAAAGGCCATCACCTAAAAGGAGAAGAAAACTGATGATTAAAATCGTCACTGTCGCCATCGGCTTTAGAAAAGGTAGCGGGTCTAAAAGAATGACACAGGTCTAAAGAGCCATCAAACGGGACGGTGCATTTGTGGATAGATAGTCGTTCCATCTTTCATGATTAAAGGGGTTTTGACAAGACCGCGTCAATCTGTTCTCAGTCTTTCTTTTCGTGGACTAACCATGCATGGCTATATTAATAGCCTGATACTTCATCGTGAACTGTAGTCATATCCATACCAGCCTTCCTTAGCTAGTAACAATACGGTTTACCTTCACCGTAGCCTGACCCCAACACTCCGATATCAGACACGGGCACTTTGATACGCGACCGTCATTTATTGGCTAGCGACTTGACGTCCTGCCAGCGACAGTTGGCCCGAGGGTTGGGACCTGGCACGAGTCTATAGTCTAGGCACGTTTTAAAAGAGGGAGTAAATTCATCACATTGATATGACACTGTTCAACCGACACGCTTGTCTGTGTTTACCTTTAATTACGTATCCTTATACCCTGGCCTTCCATTTATACCACGATAATCACAAAACATCCAGAAAGAATACAGCTTTTGGAGAAGTTGTCAGATGGAATAGAGGACCTTTTAAGAAAACACACGGTGACCTGACATTGACGGTGAACTCTATCGGAAAAATAAACTATCAATGACAATTTCAAAACCTAGCCAATGTCATCGACAATTTGGTTTCACGTTTTATTGGGGTTGTGTTGTTATTTCATTAAACGTGGTAATTACAATAGCTTTTTATGCCGCCATTTTTCGCATATATGTAGACAGGGCTAACGTTGTAAATTTAGTTTGAAGACTGTTATTATATTTCTAATACTATTATAATATATCGATGTATATGATGATCATGAAAATTAATTATATACAGATAATAACTACATGGTATGTTTCTAAAAAGTAACCACACAGGCTCCGGGATGTTGATTAATTAAAATGGACGAAACATCTTAAATTCTGGATAAACGCCCAGAGACGAGTTTCTAAATCTAGATCTTAATCTCGAGTTGTTATGGGTAACCTATACACACACCTCGAGAGATGGTCATGGCCATTGACCTGGTATATAAAATATTAATAGATATGTAACCAACAATATATTTTCGGTATGAGTTAGGAATAAATCAACCTACAAACTGTTATTTCATAGATATAGAGATTAACTAATGAATATATCCACCAAAGAGAACGAGCGTTACAGCCTGTCTGATAAAGAGGGAAGTTTCACATTGACCGAATAAACCTGTTCTTCAGATTCTTCTTTCTCCCGTATGGTGGTTCTCAATCAGAGAGGAGTAGATATATTAGGTACAAGATTGTGATATCCCTCTATAAATAGACCAGCAACCTGGGTGCTGGGTTGTCATATTGGGATACAAATGGAATTAGACCCGTTACATGGTTCAGATTTCTTTATTTACATTTTGACCACATTTTGTGGTTTTTGATACCTATATGGGATACAGAGTTTGAAGAGTTAATCCACTAAGCCTCTGTTTCTAAACGTTTCTGTTTGGTTTTTTCTTCATAGGCAAATGTTTTGGGTACAGATATGCATTCCATGACGTTATCTTTTTTTAAAGCCCATCCCATGGCTATTATGAACCTACTTATTATGTCTGGTTTTTTAATAGTATACCGTACTGCCGACATCAAAGAGGTTCAGTTAAAGAGAACTGTCAAATTGAGTGAGAGTTATAGTTTCTAAATTATGTATAACAATTGATTCAACTCATTAATCTGTGCTTATACCACCAGTGACCGGCCAACTCCGTGTACAATTATTTGAAAACGATACCTGGAACAAGACTGAATTCAAAAAGTTGATATCTTTAAAGTGATGTTCCTGGCTGCAATAGCCCCTATATGCCTTGAAAGGTTTCTATTAAACATTCTTAGATATGAATCGACTTTTCGTTTCTTCATCTTATAGAATCACCTGGGGGTTACGAGTATATACCTGCCTACCTGCCTACGATCACTGGTAGCTGACATTTTGGGCATGGTCAACCCTATTCATGACATCATGCGACTTACACTTGCGCGTTACGGATTAATAACATGTGTGAACTGTCAAAGGTTTAAACAGTCGACACTATAGGTCTCGTGACCTAGACCCTCTAGTGTAACGAAAAGATATTTAATTTGTCAATATTTGTGAAGTTTGTCTATGATTAAAGTAGCAAGACATGACGGCGTGGATGAATTTGACTGCAGTTAAAGCAATATCAAATTATTAAAATTAGAGAGCATAATTCATCACAGTTTGACCTATATGCATTTTATTGCAGCCAGTAGTATTTTAAAGTAGCTTTGAGTAAGTAGTTAGTACTGAAGCCTACCTGTAGGAATGTAATACACATATACATGCCTAAGCTAATATAGTGAGCTCTCCTATTGTTTATACTAGAAATTCCTTTAAAAAATCACCCTTGCACTGTGCTGTCGACTAATTAAACTCGATTAACATATCACGTTCTAGATTAACGCTCAGAAACAAGTTCATGTATAGATCTTAATCTTGAATTGCATAAATATACTAGATTTAATTTGTTTTATTGCCTTTAACGTACTCAGGGTCATTTCAATTAAAGTACTGTATATATACTAGTCTATTTAGCGGCATGACATAATTTTACGTGCTCGTTAAATAGAGAAGCCCGATCTCTCAAGCGGAAGTCCCGGCTTATACATTGCTGTAAAGTACAACCTGGCCAATGGGCCCGAAGAAAAGAACTGAATCTCTTGAACAGTTTGTAGTGTCAATAAATACGAAGTGAAGTGTTTAAAATAGGTGTTTGGAAATCCGCTTAAAATCTCTAGCTTAAAGTGTTGATTGAAGGACGATTTGGTTTTATTGAAATTAAGACACGTTCAGTTTTTGTTAGTGTCACGACCTGTCAATTTCAGAGCAGATTAGAATTGAATTTCAATCGGATTAAACAGATAGGGAAATGAAAGTGAAGCGCCACCCCTCGGCAAGAAGGGGAATAAACTACCCTTGCTTGTTTGGCACGCTTCTACACATCTACCGTATAATGTTGCTAAGACGGGTTGGTAGGTGCAGGTGGAATCAATGCGCTTAGCAAAGAGTTTCGTCCATTCACCAGCGTTGTTTGTCAGCTCAAGTCCGCATTCGAACACTCTGGAAAAACAAATCTGTTTTTGTAAGTTGCAAATGACTTGAAAGTAGTGCCCGTGTATCCTAGGGTTTGTTAAATCAAATGTTAACAAAAATTATTAATTATTCAAGTGAGCCTTCGGCTCATCACGCAAGACTCCCCTTTTTAGATCTTTACTTCCAGTTGTAACTCTCCACGATTTAGCGGACGTTGTCACACGTCCGACTTTTTTTTAATTATCCAAATTTTTTAATAAAGATCATTCTCTGATTGGCTGTGTTTCCATTTATTGGTTGTGTCATGCAGGAAATCCTCATTGCCGCAGTCATTGGCGTCAGCCAAATACCACTGGTAAATCGTCATGAAACGCTATCACATTGAAAGGACAAGAATGAGAACGTCCCATGCTGTCCTTACACTTTAATTCAGACGAAAAAAGTCTAGGTGGGATATATTTATGATATCATTTTATCTATCTATATTTGGGCTTATTATTTTAATTCACATGATTATTGATGTAAACTATTGGCAAAAGCACCTACTTGTTCGCTTGAAAAAAGTATTTGTACTGTACGCTGTCCCATCAATAAAGATCGGTGCTAGCCAAATTAATGAGAAAAACACATTTCACACAACACGTGTTAAAGCGTATGAATAAGAAGATGAATATGTGCATCTTCACAGTACAATGTGTCACAGCGAACGGATTTAAGTAGGCCCTTAGACCAGAGAGAGACAGGACCCACGCAGCTTATACCAAACAGCCAATTTCATATTAGAGATCCTCTTTCTAAGGGAAGCTATAGACGAAGGAATGTTGATCTCTTTTCTTGCCAAAAGAAGAATTTTGTGCTGTGAAGGACAATTTTGCCAATGTCATGATAAAAGATATAAGATTACAGGAATGTGACAGTCTTTCAATGCCGAAGTCGTATCGTAAAGGTTTGCTCGTTTGAGTTTTGAAAACCGTATATTACAGCTAATATGGGCAAACGTCGGCCCAAATATTTGCGGAAATTATTGCGCGGTGGCCTGGATTGGCATGCGAGAGTTGGGTTGGTCTCGTCCCCTACAGTAACTCTCGCGAGAATACGATTGTTATGATCCTTTATGGCACAGCTTGCTAGAGCATGCGGCCTGCCCGTGGTTGGATGTCCGGCAAACTTTTTTCTCGTCATTCTTGGTGTTGATGCATTCTAAAAAAAGAATCGATTGTACTCCGTTCCTACGTCGAGACATTAACTCTAAGATACACCGGGCCATCTGGTTTTGTTGGTTTTCTCCCCAAATATTGGTGTAAATAACTGCGAAATGGTCTGACATGGCGATCGAGAGTCTTAGCCTCGTCCAGTATAGAAACTCTTGCCGAAATACGATTGTGTGGCGTTTTTTTTTTTTTTTTTTTTTTTGTATTATCGATTTGTTCTTTGGTTTTTCAAAGCACAGGACTAAAGGCAGAAGTTTGTGGCGAGATGAGAATACCAACAAGAGGATTGGGTAAATGTGGGTGACATGTATATACAAAGAAACACGACCACAACTCCGACAAAACATTGAACAAAATAACAATTTGAAAAAGGGGTCGTCACAACTCCGACCAGAGGGTAGAATCGCCATTCCAAAAGTAAGTTCAATGTCACAACTTAACAAAACGACTAAAGTCATACCCCCGATGGAAGCTTTTGCCTTTCTAATAATTTTGTTACAGTTACTTTATTTATTTGTTTAGGCCTATTTCTCTATTGTTACACTATCTTATTGAATTTCAAAAAGTTTTACCTGCTGTTGATAGGGGTTTCTGGTTATGTATTTGGTGCACGTAAGTTACTTTAGGTGGTTTTAAGAAATTATGGGAAACGCACTTGCGTATGGATACGCCTTACTTTAAAACGATCTTTTTAACCAACTTAAATCCAAGATTTTGTGATCTTTATTTTTATGCTTTTGTTTCAAAGATCTCAGACACTGTATGTCTCTTAAAAGATCACTGTTTTAATAGTTCAACCTACTATATCACCAGTTAACTCGGAGACATTATAGGGCCAAGGCATTGCTCTGTCAACAAGCAGCGCTGCTAGTACAGGAATTTGCAGGATCTTCTTCTACGTGTGTGACAATATAATATACACAGAAATTCGTATAAATCAGTTGGCAGCAAACTATGGACAAAACTCATCAGCTCTCTTTTTGGGAGAAACAAAACAACAACAGGTTTTGTAGAAGGCCGGGTTGCTGAGTAGTCTAAGTAGCCGGCATTTACTGCTGACGATTCAGTGCCTAACTTTGATGGTCGTGGGTTCGATTCCCGGACGGATTTTAACGTGCTAAACTTTCTGAACTAGAATCTCTTCAAACTAAGAAATTGTTATCCCAAAAACGAAAACACTGTTTATACTCACTTTCTGAAGAAACAAAATATAACAACAGGTATGTCTAACCCATATATTGAGCGCTCTAAGGTCTAATGGATAGCACGACGCTGAAATATCGAGGCTCTTTTGTTGGCGCCCTCTCGAGATTGTTCTGCGTTGTCTTTCTATCTTTCTTGCAAGTTACATCGAGGGTGATTCCCTTTATCTGTTGAAAAAATGTTTTCAGTGGCGTTAAACAATCAAACATGTAGACGGTGATAGCAAACCGTGTATGTCTAAAATGGCTCCTTTCCTTGTATAAACAAAAGTAACTGTTTTGTTATCGTAATATGGAAACAAAACATTACAATCTAACCAGTAGTGTAATGATCAGTATCCACTTGTTGTCATTTTTATTATTTTTTGTAAAATAAATGACAATTCGAGTATATAGACATACTCATCCTAGATACAACTGACCCATTTTAAAATGTTCAACTTCCGACCGAGTTGTCCACTTTAATGTTCACTGGGAATGAACTCAGAAAACATGAACTGCCGATAGTGTGATTTTCTCACCTGCTAACCTGAAAAGAAGTATGTGTTGATTATTGTCTGAGTTTATTACCTCCATTACTTAGGTGCCAGTCAGTAGACGCGAGTAAAAAGTGGCATTATACCACTTTATTGATCCAGTTGTGTACAGAAACGTGCGACGGTGGTCCGGGTGTTGAACAAATTCGCAAACCGCTAACAAAGTACACTAAATATACTAATAAAAGGAGCCGATCTCCAAATGAAGTTTCCGTCTCAGTTATACCTAGACATTAATGGACTTAACGTTTATAATACGTGTTATGAATTATTGTCCTTTGGGGGTTACCCCAGGCTTATGCCCGAGGCCTGCATAGTTGAGAAAACCAGCACATGGGTATAGACTCTTAATATACGAATTGTTTCACAATAAATCAAGGGACACTAGCATTGCGTCTTTTTGTGGAAGCCGTGTTACGCCAGAGAATAACAAAGAGAAACTGTTGCGGAATATGGTTACGGGAAACCGCTTTTTTCTTTATATAGCGAGTATTTCTGTATCAGCTAAACTTTGTCTGGGCCTTACCAGTAGATTTACAATAAATAAGTGTAGTCACTATCAATTTATATATACACGGTGATATATCATATTGCTTTCACAGAGAAGGTGTTGTGTTGTCTGACATAGCCACAACATGGTGTTATCTTCTAAATCCACTGTTTACAAGCAGGCCATCTTCTCATTAAATCGGGATTATCTTGAGGCTTGTCATTCCTTTTATTCGCACGTTTCCATAACTAAAGGTTTAGGCGTCTTTTAGATGGGCAAATAACAGTCAGTAGGTGTAAAAGTCCCATATCACGAACATATATTTGTAAGTGTGAAAATAGTTTCCTGTGTTGATCTTAAAGAAATCCGAAGCCTTTGATATTCGACTATAAATTTATGTAAGTGGGCGTTTTATAACAATTATATATCTCCTTTCATAATTCAATCTTACGGAATTAATTCATTTTAGAAATAACATGGGTTGTTTGTTTTTTGGGGGGTTTTTTGTTGTTGGTTTTTTTACAAATCTTGTTATTTATTTTAAGTCAATTAATTGATTATTAGATGGACTATAGCAACAACGTTTTATATAATCTACCTGTACGAGTATAAGTTTGCCTGGCACCGTGAGCATTGTCTAAGTTCTGGTGGGTTATATGATATCTACTCTGATAGAGGCGTGTACATTTTTCTTTCCCTCAATTTATAAATATACGCCATCCCCTGCTTTGTTCGTGGCGGCTTAATAGCCATGGTTTAGAAGAAGAAGGATTTGCATGGTTGATCAAGCCACGTGTGTTAAATAAACTTTAAGATTAAACAAGATGAGGCAGAGGATTCAGCAGGGCGGGAACAGTAGCATCAGTTTCCTGTTGACGCCATCTACCTCAAAGCTCCTCGCTGTTTCTTTACCTGGGACATTCGTGGGGATTACCATCAAGTTGATTGTCGCAGTGAAGTCGTGTATAAATCTTTTCTCGAAAATAAATCTGACAAACTGCTACACGTATCATATTTCACAGACACGGGCCGAAGACTAAAGAAAACGTGCAGACTTATTGTTGCGGTCATACTCCGCTTCCCTTTAAATATTCACAACGACAAACAGCTCAAATTTAACATGAACAGTTTATTATCATGACCGACGCATGCTTCACTTACCATTCCTCCAGTCACGCTTATTTTTTTATTATCTACTGCACATGTCCACTCTTGATAGGTCGATGCTCTAGTCTATGATTGATTTGATTTCCCCACATCAATAACTGTCGCAAACTGGGTTTTGTTCTGAAATTGAACACATTTGACTTGCACCATTAAGTAAAACTCTTTAACTTTCAACAAAATCGGAATCGTACCGATTACAGAGAAAACATCTGCAAAAAGTTCCCGTTTCTTGATTGACATTTCTATATGAAAGTATTAAGGCAATCCATCACAGATAAGTAGAAGTAGAGTTGTACTAGATACGTGTATTCCAGCATAGGTCAAGCGTAATAGACATTGAATGGCCAGCCATTACTCAAACTGCAGACGATCTAGAACATCGCGCTCCTCTCTTAATGTCTGTATTGTCATTGTAACCATGCTTCATACATATATTGCTGCCCAAAGTGAAAGATGGTGGTCAGTCCCCTGTCATTTTGAATCATTTTTGATATTTCATATTTGAAGATTGACAGTGAGGAAAAAATACATTAACACAGGAACACTTATTATGGATGAACAACTCCTGGGATTGTTGGGACGACGTTTCAGTGTTGTTTCAGTGTTGTTTCTTACGCCGTTACAGTCAAGTCATTGACTTGATAACGGTGTAAGAAACAACACTGAAACGTCGTGCCAATAAACTGCAGAAGGTGTTAATCCATAATAAGTGTTCCTGTGTTGACAGCGAAGAAGTTGGGCAAAACAGTCACCTGTTAACGATATTTCATTCGCAGTATAAAAACAGACATATTTCCATTTTAATAAAGCAATTAAAGTAACCGTTTGACTCAAATGGAAGATGATTTTCATAAAGAGTACTTGTAAGTATTTATTAATTTCCCAGCTTAATCGTTTGTTGTTGGTTTTTTGTTTTTTTTTTTTTTTTTTTTTTTTTTTTTCAATAAACTTTATTCTGTAAACCAAATACCGTTCACTTGGTGGTGAGCGCTTTGGGTAACCCACCTCGGTCATTCGCCATACCTCTAAGGTTAAATGTTATTAAATATCGCAGGCGTGTATGTGACCATCTGTCATCGATATCAATAATATTCCCAAGATGTTCTGATATGATATTGGAATTCCGCAGTATCCCTAACCTCATCTTATTTCAAAGACACAATGACACAACCGTGATAAAGCGATGCTGAAGTAAGTTGGTAAAATATCAAAGACACATGACACAACGATCATACAGCGATGCTGAAGTAAGTTAGTAATATGTAAAATATATAATGAGTCAGTGACACGACGTTCGCTGAAGTAAGTTGATATAATGTAAAAGACACAATGACACAACCGTAATACAGCGATGCTGAAGTAAGTTGGTAAAATGTAAAAGAAATAATGAGTCAATGACACGAAGTTCGCTGAAGTAAGTTGATATAATGTTAAAGGCACAATGACACGACATAATGTGAAGTTATTTGATATAATGTAAAAGACACAATGACACGACGGTCATACAGCGATGCTGAAGAAAGGCGGAACTATGTCAAAAGTATCGATGACGTGACAGTGATACAGCGATGTAGAAGAAAGGTGGCACTATGTCAAAGGCTCGATCTCACGACAGTGATACAACGATGCTGACGAAAGGTGGTATGATGTGTAAGACTCAATGCCTGGATACTCAATGACACGACAGTTATACAACGATGTTGAAGAAAGGCAGTACGATGCCAAAGACTAGGCCAAAGGACATTTATACAGTGACGTTGATTACAGGTCTTGCGATGTCAAAGACACAATGACACGACAGTGATACAACGATGCTGACGAAAGGTGGTACGATGTGTAACACCCAATGCCTTGGTACTCAATGACACGACAGTTATACAACGATGTTGAAGAAAGGTAGTACGATGCCAAAGACTAGGTCAAAGGACATTTATACAGTGACGTTGATTAAAGGTCTTGCGATGTCAAAGACACAATGACACGACAGTGATACAGCAATGTTGAAGAAAGGTGGTACGGTGTCAAAGACTCAATGACACGATAGTGATACAGCGATTCTGATAATCGGGTATATAGGCGGAAATGATACAAGATACGTCCGTGGTACAGCGATTCGGATGACCGGTGGTTGGCGGAAATGATACAATGACACGTCAGTGATACAGCAATTCGGATGACCGGTGGTTGGCGGAAATGATACAATGACACGTCAGTAAAACAGCAATTCGTAACCGGTGGTTGGCGGAAATGATACAATGACACGTCAGTGATACAGCAATTCGGATTAACAGTGATTGGTGGAAATGATACAATGACACGACACTAGAATAACCCGTTGCTGATCAAATATATTACGATGTCAGCTACAATGAGTATGGAGGGTTTAAATTTTTCAATTCTCAACATCTAGTCTATTAATAAAATCATTGAAATTGCTTCTTGGCAGTTTAACTGGTGAGACAAATGATGTCATTATCCAATATAAATAGTCTATATTTACACATTACTATAAGACACGGTAGTAATAGGAAAGGCTTATATATAGAAACAAGTATCAATTAATTATTTATAATAATTGATTGATAGATCGATAGAGATTTATCTATACTTTTTTCTTTAAAGAACATTCACAAAATTCAAGTGCTTTAAGAACTGTTATTTTGTGTCATGTATAAGTAAACAATTCCACTGCAAAGACCATCCGGCCTTTGTGGCGTTGAATGAACCAGACAAAGAAGCGTATACGGAGACAATTAAGTTTTTAAATTGGAAACATGTTCTGTTCTCTAAAAAGTGTATAATAACCCAATATTTCAAAACTGACTTGCCGTAGCCCATTGTAAAATGAAAAAACTACGTTAAAAGCCGAATGAACGATTAAGAGACTGATCTGCTTCGGTTCATTAAAAGAAACATCAATCAACATGTCGTAAAAACGAAACGACCATTAAATGGTAGAGCGCGCGCGTAACGAACATTAAAGCGATTTAGATCGTTAGTTCTGAACAATATGCAACACTTTCCATTGTTAACTGATGTGTTTATTCCACCTTTTGCCCGAAGTCATTCACACCAACACCTCTGTGACGAAATACCACCCAATTCGTTTTCAGATGCGGATTAATCAAATGTATGATATGTCGTTTTCACTTTTACAGTGGGCGGATTAAATATACATTAAAACAATTATAATTTGCTGATAAAACAACTTTAAGTCCATGACAACATATGGATGGATTTATTTATTTATTATTATAGCTTTTTACAAGTACAATTATCATCTCATTATATCCCCTTTTCAGATTATTCACACATGTTATAATTATCAACCAGTTAATGGGGGGTATTTTAAGAAGAAGTTACACTGAAACAAAATAATACAGCCCAAAACGAGATGTGATTTACCGTAAAGTTGATAGGAGTTGGTGATAAATATTTAATTAGTGTCGACAATTTTTGGTAGATTTGTTTTACCGGCCGAAGACCGATTGAAAAAGTCACACCCAGAATACATGTTATTCTTAATACTTAATACCTACATTTTGTTGGTCTTGGTTTGATTTTACTTTGGTAATGTGGTCCCAACCCGCTGTACTTGCAAGTGCGTGCTGTCTACCTGCAAAAACGTGGATAAAACTGGGGGATTCATACGTGGTGAGTACCACCTCAGTACGGATTTTGGAGGTCGCAGACACGCCGTAGCACTTTTAGTGCACGAGGAAATTTCACTGCGTTCGAGCTGCGGTCAGGCTACGGATTCATTCCCAGTTCGGCCTCCTCAAAAAACGTTCAGACTAAAAACACGCACAGTGGGTTGTGACCAGGGCTTTACAAATCGACGCACGTGTATGCTCATCACAGCAGAAACACTGGAAGCAAGATACCAACTCATAAAGCTCTCGCTATAGACAACCGATCAAGGAATTTAAAGACAAAATAGTAATTTCTTAATATTTAAATGAAAATGATTTGATTATATATATGAATCACCGCGATTAATGAATACATTGATGGCTATTGCACTTGTTCCTCTTACAGGTGGTAATAGTATCGTCAATCTCGAATAGATGAATAGCTTTCTGAATAATTGAAATAATTATCCGTTCCTTAACACTGCATCCACAGCAAATCAATAAATGAATATCAACCTGAGGTCCTTATTATCACACCAATAAATTTCATGTCAGCTTTATTAGCGGAACATATTTTCGCAACGTATATAGCGACATTAAGTATAAAAGCAGTATTGTATTAAGTTCTACCGTTGTTAATTAACAGTGAATGTAGTATTATTGTGACGCAGCGCATCGTTAGCCTCCCCTGGATACTGTTCGGGGACGCTTGATATATGTTACATGGAATTACATCAGCCTTCGTCATGAGCTGGGTTTTATTATCAACAACTCTCACATCTTACATCCAATCGCTACAGGACACAGTTTCTGTCATTCATCAGGAACGTGTCTAACAAATAACATCGCCATTATTCGTCATCGAGATATTGATCTCTTCTAGGTGTTATATTATCAGAGATAAATGAAGGGTCATTCGACATGATCATTATAAGCGGTTCAAAGGGATTCTGCCGATCGACATACTGGTATAAGCTTATTGAAAAAGTGAGACATCCACTCTTTCAACTTCAGTATTCGTTGGGAAAGGTTGTATCGACTATTTTAATACTTTTGTGCTTCCGATTTTATTCAAAATTATAAATAAATCGCCTCTTAGTCTATACATTGAAGTTTGATGGTCACCATGAATGAGATTCCATCTACAAATTTTAATTGCAAGGATCGATTTGATGAAAACTGAAACATGACTTTGAAGAAAACCATCATTATGTGTTAACATTTATGGAATTAAAACATATATACCTTGTGCGAGCGTGGACAAAATATTTTTTCGTAAAACAAACCGACGCATTTTCATCTGAATATTCTGCCATAATCTCCAGTGTTTAGGGGGAGAGTGGGGGGGGGGGGGGGGGGGTAATTTTAAAATTT